>JBBMFX010000101.1:5102667-5120408 GCA_037832545.1 Rhabdalestes septentrionalis | reverse complement strand
TATATATATATACATACATACATGCATACATACATACATACATACATATACACACACACACACACATACACACACACATACACACACTCACACACACACACATGTATTTGTAACAGAAAGTGGTACAGATGTAGTGTAGCAGATTTGGAAGTCCTAAAGAAAGTAGCTGATCTTTATCTGTTTGCTGACTTTTTCTCAATTCACAGGCACCTATCGCTTGTTACATGTAATTTAAAAGTACAGCTATGAGTAAAACCGTCAATTACATATAAACGCCGCATTTCTCTGCCTAAACAATGAAACGTTTGACTGATCATTTTCATGTCTACAACATATGTGACTCTTTTGAGAGGATATCCTTATAATTTTGGGAAACCATCACGTGGGTGCTCATTAAATATACTTTATAAGATGTGACAAAGGTAAAATACGACCACTGAGCAAAAATGCAAGCCCAAGTGACTCACACTACACTTCTAGTCAGTTCAAGAAATAAAAGGTGACTAACCTGTCTTTTCCTTGATTTCACACAAAACGTTAAAAAGCGCAGGTTTCATCCTGTGGCAGTTCAGTGCGTGCTTCCTACAACAAAAGAAAAGGGGCGGGGTTAGAATGTTTGTTTTTTTTATTTTGTGTCTTCTGCTCATCTGTTTATTTAGCAACTTAACCAACAAATTGACAATTTAGACAAGTTACTCCTTATTTCATTATTGTAAAATGTGTTTGTACCAATGCTTTTTTATGCTATTTGTTTTAAATTACATACGAAGAACATTTTTAGAATAACACTGACCATTCTGCTGGTCAGTATATTATTATAGCAATTAAACACATATTCAGACCATCTGTTCCTTATTATTATTATCATGATTATTTTTTATTATTACTATGTAGTTGAAGATTGCTTCTATAGTTAACAGGCAAGACTATGAGTGCAATGCCTGGTGGAAAAACAGCACAAAATTGGTTTAACGAAGTGAGTTCTCCCTGGACAGCACGGCAAAGTGTTTCCTCTCTGGACAGTGCAGTCCAGGTAGGGCCGTGAAGGAGGTGTGTGGGTATGATGAGTGAGCTTGTTGCTCAGTTTCAGTGTTGTCAGTTAAATCACATCTTAGGCTGAACTGTCCATCTCTATCCATGTGTAGTTCGGGATTAAATGTCAAAAAAATACAGCGCTGTTGTCTATCGCCTGCTACTGCTGCACACCGCAAAACACATCTGACAACACAGACAAGAGAAATTATGTTACAGGTCAATTTGTGGTTTGAATGTCTTGTCAATAAATTGCCACACCGATAATCAAGAGTTCACCAGGTAGCAATACAGTGGTCTTTATTCTGTCTAGTGCACTGCAATGTCTATACATTCAGATCTGGCCAGAATTCATAGTCCCACATGCTATTAAAACTATAGAACAGTAATAAACAGAAATAGAGGGAAAATTCTAAGTCAACCATGGCTATCACTTGGATGAGATCAAAATTACAAGATGAAGATACCATTCATAAATGTCCACCTTTTTAGTATTTATAAAAACAAACAGAGCAAAGCACTTTAAACAACCATAAAGTATGTACATAATAAATACAAAGAAGAGAAAATCACACTCAAAATCTATTCTGTATATTTTTTGTGGTTAAAGTAAGTACAAATTTAAAAAAGCAGTCACTTTAGAAGAATTTAACCGAATTATGCAAGATTTCAGTGCATGCATTAAAGATAAATAAAAGTGGAATATGTGTGCAGAAGAAAAATAGGCTGCCAATCATGAGGAGCCAGTTCTGGGTCTAGTTTGTTTTACAAGCCTTACCTGGCCTGTGCTTCGTCAAGACTTTGGTCTGTGATGGTCATAATTTGCTGTAAAATGTCTCCAATGTCCTGTTTTCTTCCATCCCCATCGGTTCCCCCGGTTCCCTCCTGCATGTGCTGGGGCAGGCCGGGGTGCCCCGCCATCCCCACGCCCGCGTGAGAGTGCATCAGCCTCGGCTGCTCGTCCATCCTCTCCGCCGGTCTATTGGAACCGAATCTGTGTTGCACTTCTTCCACCAAAAGAAGACAAAAAATCTAGACAAAATGTTCACCAGCGCCTCGATCAGTCTTTTTTTTTATTTTTGTCTTCACTACAGTCAGGAGGGGAAATAAAAGAGGAATATCTTCTTTTCTGTCTCTCTCCTCTCCTTCCAGCTGGAGCTCGGGGTGAAATCTGAGCTGAATTCTGCTCTGCCCTGACCCTCTGCGGCCGAGAAAAAGGGGGAGTGAACCCAGTAAACACTTCGACTGTCAGAAAAGGCGTGTGTCTGTGCTCCCGGACTCCTCTAGCGGGTGTTCCTCCTCTGAGACACCGCTGTGCTCGCTGTGCTGCGGGTCTGAGTCCCTTCAGCAACCCCCACGCCCCCGCCCGCTCCAGCCTCCAGCTTTTGTTAGCAGCGGCTAACCGTGCATTAGCAAGCACTACCAGGCGCAAACCCTGCACACATCCGCCCTGATTGGTCCTTTGGAGAATTAACTCCTCCTACAGGTGTGAACGGTGCA
Organism: Rhabdalestes septentrionalis; assembly: GCA_037832545.1. Taxonomy (NCBI): domain Eukaryota; kingdom Metazoa; phylum Chordata; class Actinopteri; order Characiformes; family Alestidae; genus Rhabdalestes; species Rhabdalestes septentrionalis. Next base: position 5,117,876 of record JBBMFX010000101.1, on the reverse strand, counting down.
TTTGCAGCGACTTAGAAGCCCAAGCCCTTCCCACGCCACACCTGATTGGTGCTAACGGTGTCTCAGCACAAAATGCTGCACTAAAATCAGAAATCACCTGTTAGTGCCAAAATTTGTTTCATTTTGTAGTTTTATAATATACAAACATAAAAAAATACAGTTTTTCTGTACACACAAACATTCACTGTTTCATTGTTACATTCTGTGTATAAATACACGCCCAAGCTTCTATTTAAATTCTTATATTGTTTGTGTAGTGTTCTTTTTATAATATACTGGTGTGTTGTTTTATTCTGTTGGTAATGCTGCCTCGTTTCCAATCATCTGTTTGCGTAAGCGGGGTCAGTGTTTGGTTTAAAGTCAGAGAGGATCATTTAGACAGGTATGTATGGTTAGCTGAAAGGATCTGTTCTTGTTCTTTTTCTTTTCAGTCAATTTCTCTTGGATTTTATTCAAATAAGTCAATCAAATAACCTCTCACATTAAAACCAATGAGAGCTTTTTTTAAATTTTGTGTTTTTTAATTTTCCAAAATATGCACTTTATTTGTTGAAATGTAGAGATGTCTTTTACGGTAACGGCTAAGGTAACCATGGAACCGCTGGTGTTACTAAAATATAAGGCTGAGGAGCACAGTTACCCAAAGCTGAGTGTGGAACACAGTCAAGCTAATAGCAATCTTTGCTAAATACTCCTTCATAGGACACAAAGTGATTTGAAGATAGGATGTAGTTTTTATTGTTTGTTCTTAGCTTAAAGCCACAAACTGGATATAGTTCCATGCTTTATGAAAGTGTATGAGTCATTTTTGTTCCTTTTACTACCAAGTTAAGCTCATCACTACATAAAAATGTGTTTTTTAAGTGTAAACCATATTCCATTCCTTTGATACAGACTCTAATACAGATGCTAGCACCCAAATATATGTGTCCAGGGACAGAAGTCCGAGTTGCCGAATCTGAGTGACTGATGCTGGACCTATATTCATTTGAAATCTCAGTTAACATGGCTGAAATCCTGGGAGTAAACGGTTATGTCCATAGGTGCTGTAAGCAGGGGAAACCCTTCTGGGGTGGCTGCTAGCACGGATGGATCAAAGCCACACTCAAAATAAATGATGATGATGTCTGACAAGTGAGGACTGCTTCAGTTCCCCTCTGACCATGGGAAGCCCTCCACTTTCTCTCCAAGACTCCAATTCATTTTCCAACCCCATGCCAAGAAGCAGATTTATTCCATAAGGGTGGGAGTCCTATCAAAACAAATAGATTTCTCTTTCATTCATTTAAGCCAGAACTAAGGATGTGCTCAGTTCTGCATTAAGGACCAAAGAACTAGCGGCATTCTCAAGATAAAACATGAAAAATTGGGCCCACAGTTCAAATCAAGGCATTAAAAATATATGAATTACGAAGAGGCAATTCTCAGAGTCATCTCAGACAAAAACAAACAAGTGCCTTTTAAAAGGACAACAGAATGAAAAAATCATAGTGGAAAAAAGGGAAAAAAATATCTGCATTTATCACAGGCAGAAGCAGCTTAATGTCAAATAAGTGAAGAAACCTAACCTGAATTGAAAGGAAAGGGATTAAAAAGCTTTGGAAAGAGCTTCACTCGATATAAAAGCGCAAGAAAAGACAAAAATAAATTGATTCCAACCCCACAGCCGATCTAGTAAAATACATCAAATAAATAAACAAAAAGCAACCATACTTAGCTAGCCCAGCACATTTCAAACATTCATTTTATGAAAGCAAGGCAGAAACAGAGTAGGCCATCCCTGTGTTTTAGTCTACTCCTGGGTAAATCTGAGGACATCAAAACCTGACATTTGAGCACAGAGTCTATCTCAAGACACTAGAACACTCCAAGCCCATTTTCATAAATTCTGCTACATGGCGCGTAAGATCATTGTTTTATTCTGGCACACAATGCAGTGGCTTGCCTTTTTCTCCTCTCCTTTTTTTTCCAGGTATGTTAGAGAGGCATGCTTGGCTGGCTTTGGCTGGGTCGTCCTAATGTAAGCCGGTGACCCATGGTGCGCAGCCAAGCAGCAGGGCCTGAGTGTGTGTGGCCAGGCTGAAAAGTGCCCTTCAGGCCCACAGACTCCTCCACTCCGCTGCTCCTGCCGCAGGGGGGCTGCAGGAGGGGGCAGGGGAGGGCAGGCGCCCACATACACAGACACACACATTCGACTCGGCCTACATGATTGAAATACGTCGATTGAACTTAGTAGCCTGGTTGTAGAGCAGTCATGGTTCGCAGAACAGTGTCAACATCTTAACACACTGGATAAGGCAAAGCAATCAAACTTACCTGTTTTAAAGGTATATTCCTTTTCCAAATAAATTCAGCTTACTCACATTTGATTTATATTAAGTTCACATAATTGTCACAAATTTGAATCGAGTAAATTCAGTGTATTACATTTTTACACCCATTGTTGCAGCACAGTCCCTCCGGCTCTATTACAAATATCTTTTGATTTTGTGTAGAAATAAGCCAAAATGACTTTAGTAACTGACCATATACTGTATATCCAGCTGATATAGATTAGGTAGGGAAGTGTTCCTTTTTGCATTGTTTTCTGTGGCTGAATCTCAAATGTCTATCTCCATTCAATATACTCAGCTGCATTGTACCCATATAGTTCTCTGAATGTTAGACAGGGAGTCTTCTTGCTTGCTCTGAGTATAAATTACTTACTTTAAGACATATAAAGCCCTATTTGTGTGAAGAACCTTTTATTCCGTGACCTACATTTGGATGAGGGAGCAAGCATCGTACTATTATTTGTTTATATGTAAGCTGAATCCATAATATTGAGAGATTCCACAATTTTTACCAGTAGTGTCTCTGTAGCTGTGTCCTCAAGCTGAGGGTTTTAACCTCGTTCTGTCACTGCAGTAGTGCAGTGTGTGTCTGCACCTGGCAGTGTGTAGCAACGGTGTGTTTGCTGAAAAGCCGCAGCTTTGTGGGACCGGCTTTGCCATCTGCTAAGTGTTGGTCTAATGAGAATACCTGAGGGAGCCTCAGACATCCACACACCGGCCGAACATCTGCCCAGTCCTGCCCCAGCCAACATACAGTCACTCAGCTGAAGAGCCGCACATACAATCACACACTCAACAGCATTGTGATACCAATTAACCCCTTAAATGGCCAGAAGCTGCCGGCAGGCCAGGCCAAGTTTGCACTGTGTACTTCATACTGAGAAAATCTTAGGGTATTACTGGCCAGGCAATTTAAATGATCCTAAAACAACAGTTAAATATTTTGAACTGTAGTTTTAGGACAGGGCAGCTGGTAGCCTAATGGTAAGGGAGCTGCCCCTACAATCAAAAGGTTGTGGGGTCAAATCCCAGCACTGCTAGTGTCATTAATAAGGTTCCCTTGATCAAGGTACCGTCCCCACACGATGCTCCCTTGGTGCCCTTCATTGGTGGCCTCCCACTGCTTCACTTGGTGAGAGAAAAATGTTCACATTGTTCAAACTGTGGTGTTGTGTGGTGGTTACTTGAGTGACTATAAGGGGCCACTTCACTTTTTTACTTTATTTATTGTGTCATGCTGTATTACAGACTGCTGGGTTAATTGTCAGTCCTATTGGTTTGACATAATGTGGAATCCCCACAAAACTAGACACTGATCCCTGCACTCCTATTAAAACTCTCCTTTGGTTCTCACACTGTACTTGAGTGTGTCCCTATGGACAAAAACTGATTAGTGAATGTAATGTAATAAATACAGCCCTTTAATGTAACTTTATTGGAACAAGAGCTTTTCTTTGTCTAAGAAGCAACTTTTCAGTTTAACTGACTAGAGCAGGGACTCCCAACTATTTGTAATTCGTAACCCACACAAACATCCACAAACACTTAGCTGACCAAATAATTTACAATGAAAAAACATTAAAACATAAACAGTAACCCCCACTTTAAGGCTGATCAACAGTCGTAGTTTCAGTCCTTTGCATATTTTTTCCTGAGAACCAAATAAATCATTTTTTGCTGAAACTCCCACACGAACATGTAAACTGCAGAGGTCAGCTGCATTTTTTCTTGTTTTTGTGACGTGCAGGCCTCATCCGTCAAGGCTCCTCCTTCCTGTGCTGGGTTACCAAGTACTGCGCCCAAACATAAACAACCAGCACAAGGAGGGTGCATGGCAGACAAGGCCCGGATGTCACAGCTTTTTTTGTAGAAATATATAATATTTCATGCATTTTAGTGCTGAATTATTTTTTTTAATTATTGATTTTGTAACATAAATATAAATGTAAATTCAGCCTCATTTCCATATAAAAAATAGTTGTGGTTTCTCCTTGCTGCTGATTGGCTGCTGCTCTTTGATGCAACTGCAGTGCAGAATTTCCACTTTGGAGTGTCTTGAGTGTTCTCATGTTTTTTGTTTTGTTCTGCTTAAAGCTGTCAATTAAATGAATTTGTTACTGTATTTACGTGTTTATACCACAGCATATGTGTGTGCAAGAAAACAGTACAGTCTACACTGGGGTCTCATCAATATTTTCCATTCTAGCCCTCTGAGACGGTAGTTCACTGTAAATTGTGCAGTATGAATAAGGGTCAGTAACATCAGTCATGTGTCCTACCAGGTCAGTGAACAAGTTCAACCTAATTTTTATTTTTTCAAATCTTTATCACAACAGTAATATCTGTGACATTTGCGTAAATTTGGTTACATGTTTCCAGAATCAGAAAAAAAGCTCCCTTGTAGAACCACCATGACCCACTGGATTCAAAATACTAGTTTTGAGAACTATTGAGGTCAATTTTAATGTTCTTTTTGGCAAAGGGGAGACCTGGGCTTGAATCCCTGTCCAGAAATAATTTGTGAACAAGAACCTCTGTTCTGTTTTCCCAGAAAAATAAATAGAACTTTGCAAAAAGTGGTTAGAAGCGTTTATAAAGGCATTATTGTGAGTAGACCAAAATATTATTATAAATTATTATGTATTATAAATTTGAATAATGTATCACTGGTATATATTATCATTAAATCATTAAATTCTTTATTCATCACAAACTGAAAACCATCAATAGGTTTTTTTCTTTCGACAAAGAAAATAAGCAAAGTGTCAAGATAACCTGCCTCGCTGAATTGCTTTAAGGTATATTAGGCTGTTAGCACTTCAGTCAATTGAATATTCTGTTGTAATTATGACTGATCTAAAGACAGTTTTCATGTTTCTTTAACATTCATTTTCTTTGTTGCATTTATTCATAGTATTTAAACAGCCAGTCTCACTCTAGGCTCTAGTGTGGTGCATCTGTAAATGTGTGTGTGGGTAACAGACACAGCTGTGATGATTAAATCTGTCCTTTTGACGAAAGATGCGATTCAAGGGGTTAGTCCCTAATACATACAAACACACAAAGACCCAGGCTTTGAAGCAACCATGGATCCTGCTGATTCCAAATCCTGCTGATCTGGAGGAAGGCACAAACATGTTAATTTCAGTACCACAGATGATCTGTGTTGGGTCTTCAGATGAAGATCGTAAACCACATAATATACAATAAATCTTTTTTTGTTTGTTTTTAAAGAACTGTCTGAAATGCAAAAATATTTTTTTGTATGGGGCCCTATTATTCAATCCCCTGTGGTGCCAAAGCCATGCTTGGCTGGGAGACCAAGACAGCGCAATCGGCAGTGCTCTTGTAAATATAGTGCGGTGGCGTTCCCCCTTCCCCTATCATTTAGTACAGTGTGAGCCAGCATGGGTGTCTGTTAGCTGAGGTAATAGAATTGGTGGTTAATGTTCTTTTCCAAGCACTTTAAGGTGTCCACTGATGCTGCATTTGCGACAGTTCGAAAAAATGCATTGGATGGTTTCACATGACTCAGAGGAAGTATTATCTAGCCTTCATCTGCCCTGTCTGGCAGTGTCATGTGACTAAGGGAGACCCCATTAGTGGGTGGAATCAAACAGGATTAAAATATATTAAAATAATTTTCTACAGAGTAGCGATAATTTAGGAATAAGTGTCCAACATAATCGGAAAACTCTTTAAATCAGAGAATTTTGTCCCTTTAAAGGTGTGTACATTAATGATGCAAGTTATGTGATTCCCTTAGAAAAGCAATGCTAATGGAATGGGTGGCAGCTACACATGAGTCTGAGGTCACCATTTGCTTTCACAGCATTTAGCAGATGCTTTTATCCAAAGTGACTTCCATTCCCTAACTACAGGGGGCAGTCTCACTGGTTAAGGGTCTTGCTCAGGAATCCTGTGGTGATATGCTGAAGGTAGGGTTCAAACTTATGACCTCTTGGTTCAGAGACATGTATCCTACCCACTAGGCCACCAGCACCACCAACAACAACAGTCCCAATGCTAGGCTGTGAAATGATGTTCTCTGGAGTAATGCAGCTCCATTACATAATTTTGGATTGAATACCTGACCACCCTTATGGTCTTGTCACTGATTGCAGGTAAATCCTCATCACAATGTTACAGCCTCTTGTAAAGTCTATTCAGAAAAATAGAGGCTAGGAGGACAAAGCAAGGAGGACTATATTAAGTCTATATTAATTTCCTTGATTTTAAAAGAAACTGAGACAAACAGACATTTGAAAGGTGATATATTGTACCAAAGGGACAACAGTAAAATTGTCCATATTTTACATTCATGAAAACATATTAAAACAGCAACATAGTAACACATCACAATTCATTACAGGGTGATTTTTTTTTGGACAACAGGAGGATTCGTGGAGCTCTGCTGTTTTTGTTTTGCACTGCTGAACTCAGTTCACCGCAGGCCATTTGTTTGAGCATTTGACAAGCCCTGATACTGCCACCCTAATATTACTCAGTGCATTATTGTCATAGTTATTAAAAGTAACAATGGTTATTTCAGACAGGACTGTCAAATACAACATCCCTGTGTAGGAAGGCGCCGGCTCCATCCTGTAGCTTCCCTATAGATTAGCATTCAGGCAGCAACCTAGAGGTGAATCTCACATGCAACTTCCATACACCTGGACTTGGCTGTGACCGCACAGTCAGATCCAAGACACTCCACCTGTGCTTTTGTTTGCATGCAAAGATTTTCGTCTGAACAAATGCACTCTGTTTGTAGGTGAATTCTTTGCTCCTTTTAATCCAAACAAAATTAACCAAAAGTAGTTGCATAATTCCAGAATGTATGCAAAGATTCTCAGTGTAAAAGAGATTCAGATGTTTGTGGGGTGATGCAATGTAGCCCTGTGTATCACTGAGTATGTTCTGCTTCTCCGATAGAGACTTCACTCATCCCAGGCTAGCATGGGGCTTCCACAGAGGTTTCTGGCTTAGGGGTGAAAAGCAGGACCATGGAGGAGAAGCCTGGGCATATTTGAGGCCTCGCTGTACCGTGGAAGTTATGGGGCCTATCCCTTCGTTTCCCTCCTTGTCACCTGGTGATCTGTCCCCTGTCTAGTCCAGCATACCGTACTTGGTTCCCTCTCTGGTCCAGTCCTCTGTTTTGTCCCCTGTTGTGTCTGGTGTCTTTCCTTTATGGGTACAGTTCCATATTTTGCCCTGTTGTCTTCTCAGTCTTCTGTTTAATCACCATTCGTTTTTATTTTTTATTTTTTATAACCTCGTAACTCCACTTTTGGTCTTTGTTGTTTTACTTTTCAAAAATCGATACTTTTGGGCATTCTCTGTGAATCCACCTTATCACTCAGCATTTAATGTTTGAAAATATTCCGAAAATCTTGCTCAGAAAAAAACCCTGCTCTGTTCTATTGCTATAGACAGTCAAATGTGAACGGTAAAGGCATTGATTTTTATATGCAAAATTACAATTGAAAGAGACTCATTAATTCTCAATACATTCAGTATTTAAAAAAATACATGTTTTTTTTTTATTAACATCGAGTGACCATACATTTCTTGTTTTCGTAATGCAAAAACAGCAAAAGGGTGACAGGGCCTGTTGACATATGGCAGAGAATGGAACTTATGTAGCTCTGTGCACACAGAGAGGTGAATTAATGCCAAATCGTATATCACATTTCTCATTTATGGAAAAGCTTACTGTAATCACTTAAAACCTCACTCTCGTGGTGTACATGGGTGTGCGCACACTAGTGTGTGTGTGTGTGTGTGTCTGTGTGTGTGTCGTATTCCTGTGTGAGTGAATGTAAACTGACAGTAGTGCAGTCAGTACTGGATCAGTTGATTTTCTGCTGCTGCAGACAGAAACCCCTCATTCTGAAGAAGCAGCTCCGCACACACAAACAGACAGAGTTTGTGGACTGCATTTAAATTTAACTCGAATACAAATACAAATAAGAATGCGAATAATTTTCCCTTTCAGCAAATACAAATACAGATACGAATAGCGGCCGCTCTGCACACCCCTAATATATTATTAGGAAGGTTAAGCTATTCAAAGAAGTATTTCTCTGATTAATCAATTAAAATTTAAATCTAAAGGTACTGCATGGCACACAAATCGCCAAATGGGGGACAAAACTAATTTTTAAAAGTCGCCCCCTACTATAATGTTTCCGCTGCCAATGCATACACGGAATCTCAAGCCTGATATCGGGCTATTCTGACACAGACCCCCTGGTTTACTCCTAAACGTTTGGCATTGAGGTTATATTTGACAAGAATTCCTTCTTGCATGAAGAGCAGATAATGATACTCCTATCAACCGTGCCATCTTTACGTTTTTAAACACAAACTTTCCACTCACTGAACTCCCCAGTGCTAGATTGTAAATACCGATGTTACCCCTGTATAGACTGTGCTGTAATTCATGCATGCATGTTTTCTTTGGTATCCGCTGTCGTTTTCTTTGGCACAAGCAGGTAATTACAATAATATTTGCCCTGTACTCTCTACATCAGAAGAATCCAACTCTTTCTCATGAAAGAGTTGGATTCGTTCCTCGTCCAGTTTCTAGCCATGTCCAAACTGGACTACTGCAACGCTCTACTGGCTGGACGAGACCACATCAGCAGCAATTTCAAAATGAATACACACTAGACCTTTACTAAAAACCTTCACTTCCTCCCAGTGGTCTCTCTCATTAAGTTCATGTCCTAAACACTTTCAAGGCTAAGAACGTGCACCCAATTACAAATCAGCACTGATCAAACAACGTGTCACTTCTCATCCTCTCCGGGCTTCAGGCACGGCTCGTGATCAGACTCCACTGATGAAAAAAGACGAAGACATGCATGAAGACTCTTCTCAGTCTTGGGCCCCCAGTGGTGGAAGGAACTCCCTGCGGAGTCACTCACTGTCTTCAAGCGTCGCCTGAAGACACACCTATTCAACGAGGACCTGGGTGTCTAACTATGCCTCTGGTTTCCGTTTTCTCTTCTTTTATTTCTTCTCCACCATTTTCCCACAAAAAACCCAAAACCTTACACTTATGTCAATGTATTCTTTACTTTTGCTTTACTTCTGGCTTTTCTTTAACAAGAGTCATTTAGGTGTACTTAGGTGTACTTAGCCAACTTGGTTGAATAGTGGATGTTGATTTAAGTTTAGCTTTGTAGGTTTGAGGAGTGGATGTGGACTACTTGAGCACTCACCTGGATAAGAGTGAAAGCTAAATGCCATACATGTAAATGTAATACATTAATTTTATGTACAATAATAAAAATACAGGGCTTTAGGGAGAACAAAAGGAAAAATACAAGAGCTTTTGAGACACACGAGAAATGGTGATGCGGGAATTCTGGACTGCATCTGCCAGAGATGCGTCACAGGGCAGCAGCCAATCAGCAGCAAGGAGAAATGAATGACGTTCTCAGATTGGCTACTTTCAAATTCTATTAACGTGCATTTAGCTTTAGACGAATTATCTTTGCAAACTGACTGCTGGAGCTTAAGATTAATTTAAAACGAAAGCTTTTTTTTTTTATCACTGAGACTCTTATACTGTTATTTTAACTACTAGTAGGCCACTTTTTTTGCCAAGTTAAAATCTACTACTGTTTCTACTATCTTCTACTACTACTTACTTAAGAAAATCAGTGCCTGCTATGAAAGTAATTTGTAACTTTGATTGTTATAAGAATGAGGGTTGAAGTGTGGACACTCACACAGACCCTGACAGATATTACCATGAAGAATTGGGATTAAATTCATTTGGTAACTAAAAATGGAGTGAAATGTGGAGGATGAAGACATTTGTTCCAAGGAATCTATGTTACATCAGATTACTCCAGATTCGATTTCTCTATTGACACCAGTGTACAATATTATTCTATATTTAAATGTCATTAAATTCATTAGATGAGAGGTATGACCAGCATCCTGTCCGTAACCCCACAGGAAAGCCACAGGTTTGGTTCTGGCTGGTGAGTTCATGCGTCCCGGGCTCATTCAGGTGGTTCTGGTCCATTGTGTGCGGAGCGTGTTTGTTCTGTCCTTCTGTAATCACAGTCCAGCCGCGCTCCACCAGCCTCCTGTCACATCAATCACTCGCTTGTTTATTTGCAAGCCTCATTATGTTAGCTTGGCATCTGCCCTCCCTCTCTCTCTCTCTCTCTCTCTCTCTCTCTCTCTCTGTCTCCCTCTCTCTCTCTCTTTCTCCTTCCCCCTCTCTCTCTCTCCTCCTCCAAGCCGTTCTACTATTCCTGGATCAGGCCCACAGCAGGCAAACACCACATCTTACACTTCTTACAGCTTCAATAGAGATGTTGCAACTTCAGTGTTTATTCTTTATCCAAAACAACAAATTAGACTTCAAAATTAACCCTCCTAGCTCCCCTAGGGCGAGTATTTTACAACTTGAGACCTCATCTCACATTTTTGTTATTTGTCTCACACTCAAAGCTCAGAAATGGAGAAGTCCTGTGGAAAGTGCATAGCCTAGATGTTATAATGATTTGAACATTACTGATGTATGTGATGTGTAGAAAAACATCACTCTAACACATTACCACAGTCTAATGACCATCACTAATATGGACCTTATCACTAAGCTCTTAATAATTTAAAACACCTGAGGATCCTAAATGGTTAACATGTATATCACATGGTCAGTTTAAAGCAACTTTGGGGCACAAAGCAACTCTACAGGAATCTAAGTCCAAGTCCTAGCGAACAAGGAAACACTCCTTTAGCCTTGAACAGGGGATCCATCACCCTTGAGACAGCATTGGATTTGAGAACAGTTTTACAATCCTCTCAGTGTTTTAGTCTAGATCTTTCATACCTTTTTCTTTGTAATGCTTTCATGAATCTGGCCTCCAGTCTTGTACGGGATGACTGTTGGATCTCATGCTGTTGTTAGGCCACAAAAGAAAGCCACAATGCTTCAGGAGAGCAGCAGCATGACTCCCTAACTCCCAGCCCACTGTTCAAATTAATCAAACCAGGCCTGGAAAAGAGAGAAGCCTCCTGAAAGAGCCTTCCTTGGGTATGAATAGCTTCTAAAATAAAAAAATTCTAATGTGTTCTCTATCCCAACCCCCCTGTGCCGTTCATTTCTTTGCTGGCTCTCCTGAAGGGTTTGAGAATTATCTGGTGTGTTGAGTCAGGTGTGTTAGAAGAAGTAAAGCACAGAAATACAAAGTGTGTGAGTTCCCTTGTGCTGGTTCACTGTTCCACAGCAAGGCAGATTTTTCAACAAGAAAGAATCCCAGGCTTTAATTCTTACAAAGTTTAACCAGCGATAACAAGTCAGTTGTCATGGATAGAGGTCACTGACACAAAATTTGAAGTTGCACTTTCTGTCCATACCACTCATGTGCTTATATGCAGATTATGATTAAACTCTGTGTTTACCGTCTTGTTACAAAACCAAGAGAAAATTTCAACTCAAAGAAGCCTGAGGATACAAAATGTAATTGAATTCATTATGTAACTATGATATTAATTATGAGATTATGCAACTGTACATTTAAATAATCTGCTCATATATTTAGGCAATATACAACTTTATTTCATTGTATATATTGTTTTATATTTACATAATATTTCATTGTAGACTATTATGTATTGTTCACCTTCAAATAATTGAAAGAGGGAAGCATCTAGTTGATAATGATTCCTATGAATTTTAAACTAGAAGTATGATTGCCTGTTTACTACAAAACCAGTGTTTGGAGACGCCAAATATGTGTGTTAAAATGTGTTGAATGTGTTTTTATAAAAAGTGCTTGCCCCATAGATTCATATTTGATATTTTGTCATCCAGAGGCTGGCACTGCACTACTGGGTGGGGTGGGGTTGTTTGGGGTGCATTGTGGGGGCGGCTGAAAACGCACACATCCAAGTTTATGGGCTGATTCTTTTTAATTAAACTACAACAAACAGTGACACACTTCTATAATTACAGACCTGAGCTTTAGTGTCTTGAAATCTGTTTCTGAGTCTGTTGTGTGCTTTGCTCCATGTTTGCACTGCAGGGGACATCAGCAGACGTCTTGATGTTGGAACCATGTCCCAATTTCCAAAACTGTATGAGAAATGTCTCCAAATTCAGCTGTACAAAAAAACAAACAAACAAATAAACAATTACACATATGAAGAACAATGGTGTGACTGCTGAAGCAATCACACTAAAGAAAGTAAATGAAACAGACACCTTCAGGCGCTGTGAGTAGTTTTGAAGGAAAACACTGCCAGGGGGTACAGCTGAGTTTGTATTTATATGAGGGGTCCAAAAAAGGCCTTAGGAGGTTTAGTCACCACAGGCCCACTACACAAATCTAAACTCCACCACCCAGTACTCTTGCTGCAGTAGTTGGCTTCGCTTTTTACGCAAATCCGTTTGTAACCTAGGAGCCTGCTGGACTGAGAATGGTCTGCCAACCAAAAATACATTGCTGAAGGGCTAAAGGACGACTGACACAAATTACACATCAACATTTGGTCTGCAGTCTCTAATTGCACACCCGCAAGGTGGAGCCACAGGGGAGGCGTTTCTAATAAACTGGCCATTAAGTCTATTACTGAGATAATTAACTCCTGGTAGACAATGAATGAATAAAGTCTAATCATGCTGAGTGATTAAAATGGTACATTTTTGGGGAAAAAAGAAGATTCTCTAGAGTGCATTGGCAGAAAAGGGAATGTACAAAGCCCATTTCCAAAAATGCAACAAAAACTTAAATTCATGTTGCTGACATCAATTTCTAAATTTGTTTATATTTGCCAAAGAGAATTAAGTTAGTCATTGAAAACAATGAGCAATTTTCTTTGTCCTATTCCTGGTAAAATAAAGGTTCAAGTGATTTACAAACTTACAGATTTGACTTTTTACTGCATTTTTGGAAAGTGTCACAACTTTTTTGGAAATGGGGTTTGGTGGAATAGGTTTCACACAACAAAAAAATATCATATTTTCACAACAGCTGTCTTTACATTGTTATTGATGTAACACTTTACTGGCATGCGATCACTTTATATTTCAACCATGTGCATTCAGAGCACCTTTTGTTCAGTCCACTCTTCGATGGTGCTTAAATGGTTTGTTCACCACAGCTCTCTGACCTTCACCTGTCACTTACCTGAAAAGCATCTGAACCCCAAACAACCCCTGTGATAAATACCCGTTGGAGAAAGGCGAGAGAAAAAAAGTGTCCATTTATCTTGGGGAAATAGCCAATGTGATAGATACAGTGAAGAATTCATTTACAAAGCATTTACAAATGACTTGTTAAGGCTTACTCATCATTAACTCACAAGTTATTTAAGTATATTTTGGGAGCTCATCTAAAGTGTGTCTTGTCTATGCTTTATAAAACATCTATAAATGATGATTAAATCATGAAACCACACCAGAGTGACAGAAAATACAACATCATATGCAGCCATATGCAGTATATATATATTCCCAATTTTCCTCAGTATTAAACTTCTCTCTCACTCTCCAAACAGAGAAATTATGTTTTCTAACCTCTTCTAACATGCTTGTGGCTAGCGTGCTGCTGGCTTGTGTGGGATGGACCGCGGGGCTGCCCGATGAACTCGCCTGATCCAAATTATTCGCATCCTCAATATTTATTTTTATTCTGATTTTCCATCAACTTGTGCATTTTAAACCTAGCACCCTTGTTCTATTAATATCGATTTTACAATTAATTGCATACAAATTAAATTGCACTTTTGTCATGCTTATTTATTTATTAATTTATAACATTTTTTAATGAGTCAAGAAATAAATTTAAGGTTTGATATGTGAATCAATTAGATGGAACATTTTGTAACTATGGGTTACAAATACAAGTTTGAAATAAGCAGTGAGAAAATTTTGTTGCCTGTATTTTATATTTTAAGTGTGGTTTCATGTCTTCTCCTGTCATATTTAAATGTTATGTCTTTCAATTTAAAAATGTGTATATTTTCTGTCACTCTGTGATGTGGTTTCTGGGTAATGTGATGTGGTTTCTGTGCCTTTTAGGTAATACAAGCCTTAATAAATCATTTGTAAATATTTTATAAAGAACAGACAAGACACACTTTAGAAAGCCCCCAAAATATAGTAAACTATTCAATGATACTGCATCCCACTTTTGGTAAGTGTTTGTAAAGCATTTATTCACACAAACTACATTTAATAAAAGTCTGTGAAATATTGCATCCATGACGGATAGTTGCGTAAGCCTAAAAAGTAACATAATAAAACAATGTTAAACAATGTTTGCCAAATACTGAACAAAGATATTAATAAATGCATAGTAAATGATGAATAGTATTTAAGTAAAGCTACTTATGAATGCTTCATTAATCATTTCTTAAGCATTTCTTAGTAAAATAATACATTCACATGATGGACTTTTTCATCACACACAGAACATTAATAGAAAGGTTTTTTAATAATTAAGTGATGAGACATTACTAAACGATGATTACCAACAGATGATTAACAAAGTATTAACTAAGACTTTACCAATGCTTAATAAATGCTTAATAGGTAGTAGTTATTATTAGGGGTGTGACGAGACGCTTTTCCCACGAGACGAGACGAGACACGAGACTTTTAGACAGTTTTTAAAATGAATACTATGTTTGAAAATCTCAAGTGAGTAGGCTTTTTGCTGAGATGCTGGCGATACAGGTTTGTGGAACATGATAAAATTCATTACAACAGCCTAGCCTTGTAATGTGTGTGTGTGTGTGTGTAATCTACTCTATTCAGTTTAGTAGTTGAGCAATGAGGGGAAAAAAACATTTCATGAGAACTGGGGTTTGAAAGTATTCTAAGTATTCTCTCACATTCCAAAC
>JBBMFX010000101.1:5072377-5084837 GCA_037832545.1 Rhabdalestes septentrionalis | reverse complement strand
ATGACTGGTGAAAACATTTAGTTAGAACATCCCAAGTTTTTTATGTACTGAAGTGCAGAAAGTTTTTCCCAACTAAGTGTACCACTTATAGGTTGCTTTGCTTTCAATCTTCTGAAAGCATCATCCTAAAGCAGCTTGGAGGGGATTAAGAGTGGAGATTTCTGGCCACTTCATGTTTTCCAGCTCACCACCTTGATCTGTTTTCTAAGGTAATTCTGGCAGAGCTTGGACTTATGTTTTGTGTCACTATCTCGCTGTAGGGTGCTACAGAATTATTTCCCTCAAAGGGTAGTACTATATATATAGTATATAATACTGGTACTGGAAATAGCTATACACGCAATATATTGTTGCATCATTGTAAAAATCCAAAGCTCCCCCAGAGTGGGAACTGAAAACACACTTTTCAGAATCTTCATTCCTTGGCTTATGATTTGACTTGGACCTTTGCTATTTATAACTCTTAAATTAGATAGAAATATTCAGCTGAATCAGAAAACTTCATTGATTCTGGGGGAAATTGCTTATGTGAGGCCTTTCACAACACACTAAGGCACAGAGAGAGAAACATTATAAAATAAGAGTAAATAAAATGGAAATGCTGTGCAACATCCGATGCCTCATATCATGCAGGTATTTATGTAAAGGAGCCTGTATAGAATATGTTGTCTACAGTTTTTCATTATACTGGAGAGAAGTGATACCCATGTGCCCTCTCACTTTATCTGATACACAAATCTGTCTATTTTACATACCTCTGACTCTAATAAACAGCCTGTGAAATTATTATTAAACTGCTCAATCGAAGACCCTAGATAAGGTCTGTCTGCTCGAAATATGGCTTGATTAATTTGGCTTTGAGAGGCAGAGCCTTCGAGCTGGGATCAATACGTGTGCATTCACCTGCCAATACAGCGCTGACTGAGCCCATTAGCCAACGGCTGCGGCGACGGCTGGCAGGAACGGCTGCTGGAATGAAGTCACATGAGCAGAAAGCTGCCAAGAAAAAAAAAAAAGACTGCCAACCTTTGGTGCTGTCAGGAGGGCACCTCCGGAAATACAGGCAAAATCAGCATTTTAACTGCAAATTTACATTTCTCCCACCACTGCCCATATTTCATGTGTTCCTTTACATGAAATCACGTTATCAGAGGGTGAATAATAACACAAAGCTGGGTTTGTTTAATAATTGAGCTAATATTAAGAAGACAATGTTAAAAAATGGATCATATCATTCACTTGATGTGCATTTGATGTGATGTAATCAAAACCATGATTTGAAAATAATAAATGAGTTTTAATTTTAATGTCTAAAAATATTAATGGTTTTAAAAATGATCGATCTTTGTTGTCATATGGCACCATATTACTCTATAGTCCGTAGGCCTATGCTTTGTTTAGAACTGATTTATTAATTAAACGAAACATACATAATAAATCAAATGTAATATGTGTGAACTGTGCAACTCCATTGTAATAATCAATTATTTTCGTGTTTTAACACTAGGGAGAAAAGGAGGCAAGGGTGAGAAAAGGGGGCAAGTGTGGCACTAATAAAATTTCACCAAGAGTACCCAATAGGTTAGGGCTGGCACAGCACATGAATATAATTGGTGCATTATTCCATGATGTAGATAGTTTAACTAATCCAAAGCACTCCCAATTCATTGGTTTGAATCCCAAAACTTCCAGTGGCACCACTGAGATATCCTTGAGCAAGACACCATCGGGTGCTGCTGCACAATGGATTAAATCTTGAGTTAGAATTTCACATTGTTCACACTGTGTGCTGTCGTGTGCTGTGTTAACGTGTGACTATAAGTAGCCACTTTATTTTACTTTACAAACACTGGAGCTCAAGGTTATTCAGTACTTTTAGACAAGCAGCATAAAAGCACCATATCCCATAATCATATTTTGAATTTGCATTGAATCCATCCACAGATTTTTCATACATTTCAAATCTTGATGAAAAAATGGGCCTGTCTCTTGAGAGAGGGAATCTAATATGCATTCAAACTCATTTAAAGTGCACACTGGCACTAAGGTAGTACAAACAAGGCTTGTCATGACATGATGGTTTTATTTTTTTAATTCATTGATTATCATTTGACTACCTATTAGTGATTAGTTGGCAGTTTGAATTATATCAAATGTATCGTCTGCTCTCTATTACAGGAAGAGACGGATCAACACAGAGCCCAAGAGCCTGATCAACACACCCCTTGCCCTGTTAGTCCATGCTGTGTTTTACACATGTTCCTAATTGTGTATTTTTATGAAGGGATATCCATGGCTGGTCAATTTAATTGGACATCAAAAACTGATTGAATGAATCAACAAAATAATCAGTGATATAATTATATAATCTGTCATGGCAGCCCTAATGCAGAGAAACTCTGAGTTTTATTGGGTAAGATCCCTGCTTGCCTTACAATGGAATAGTTTATAATAATAACAGCATTAAACCTCTATGCACATTTCAGTCCTGTAAATCAACACAGCCTGCATCACTTACCTGAAGCAATCAAAGGACATTAATTTGTCATGACTAATTGCAATACAACAGTAGGTCTATAAATAGCCACTGGAATGGCTGATTACACCTGAGAGAGGGAAATCAGCATGGTTGTTTTGACAGGAATATGACAGAATTTAATGACAAGCCCACCACTAACACTCACTGTGAACAGGTACAACTATGGATCAGAAACTCATTCTTTACACACACACACTGCTGGGGGAAACACACACTGCATCGATTACAGCGACTCGCTCCTCGCTCCTATTAAACCACTGTTGACAAGACTGAGCATTATACTGAAAAGAGAAATCACACAGGCAGGATATTGTTAGAAGAACATGCACCAGGACTGCACATATCAGAACTTACTGAATATTTCTGAATAAAATGTGTGTGATCCAGTACAGTGAAATCTTAACACATGCGTGTGATCCTGAGTGAAATCTTAATACTTCAGTTCCTTAGTCAAATATGTATTTGTGTACCTTTTTATAGTGTAACCAGTACAAAATCTTTTCATTTACACTTTTACACTTAAAAAAACAGCTCATTCAGTAATTCTTTTGAATAAATAAGCTCCATGAATTCAAAAATTGAATGTCTTAAGCTGAAAAAGGAAGCATATATCTGGATAGAAAAAAAAAGAAAAAAACATTCTTGCCTTTTTGTAATGTCCTGTCTTTTCCTCCAGTGTTCATGGGTATGTTGTTGTTTACAATCTCCAGGTGCCTTTGTTTATTAGTGTGTATTCCATGTGAGTGTCTGTTGTTTTGGCCTTCGCGTCACCTCGGCCGCGCTCACCTGTGTTTTGTTCCTGCCTCCTCCCCTGCCCGGGTGCTTCTCATTGTCTAGTTATTGTACATAACCTTGTGTTTCAGTTTCTTGGTTCTTTGTGTTAATGCCCTTGTGTTACTTGGCTGTGTTTCTGTTAGTGTGTTTGTTCTTTGTGTTAATGCCCTGGTGCTACCCGGTTTGCTTTCACTTGGAGTTTGTTCTTAGTGTTAATACCCCGATTTGACTGCTGCCCCAGTGCTTTTTGACTTGTTTTTGCTCTCTGTGTTTTGTCTCCATGCTGTGTTTTTGCTATGTGTTTCTCTGTTCAGCCCTGTTTCCCATTAATAAACCCCCGAGATTAAATCCACTCCCTTGTCTGCATCTCTACATGTAACAGAACCAACAATCAAAATGGATGTAGAGAACAAGAAAGGCCGACTGTTGGGATGCAATACAGCTATGAGTGAAGAAGAAGGCGAGTCTTCAGGCTGGCTGAGAGTTGCAGTGCAGAGGTGAGGAGGAGCACGAGGACCATGCAGCTGGCCAACTTTGTCAGAGGTTGGAACAAGCGTCCCGTCGGGAGGCAGCTGAGAGGCGTGTGCAGCATTGTGAGGTGTGTGTGTCCGTGCCCGTGTGTAGTGCTTTAAGTAGTCTGTCTAGAACACAGGCAGTGTTAGTTCCATTCTTCGAGCCAGTGCATATCGAGATAAGAAATTTATATTTAAATCTTTGGCTTTTCAGTGCAGGGGGGCCAGGAGCAATTCTATGGGCGTCCTGGTCCCCTGGCCCCCACGTAGAACCGCCTATCTCGGGCACTCTCTAGCCAAGCTTCTATAGTGACATGAGAAACACCGTGGTGAGGCTCAGTAATAGCTCCCAGTGCCCGTTCCCATGTCTGCAATGGAGCCGCCTAACAGCGTCACTCAATGTCGCAGAGGTCACCTCCAAGTGGGCGCTTGATTGCACAGTGCCCCCTGCTGCTCCAGAGGGCACCTTGTCATCCCCAGTGCCCCCCACTGCCCCGGAGCACACCTTGTACTGTGCAGTGTGTAAAACAGAATACAGATCTCATCATTTAAACTAGTATGTTGTAGTGTTGTGCAGTGTGTAGGAAAATACAGTATATAGACCTTGTCATATAAAACATTTAGCACTAGAAGTGTTAAATTCTTCAGTACTCGACACTGCGGCTTTGTCTGAGTCACAAAGGCCTAATTGAAACTTTCTCTGATGTTTTGCCGGTTGTTTTGACACTGGCCTCTGCAAATGGCACAAAATCAATAGAGCTGCCTGTCTGCAGTCTAACTGAGGGAGCCTCATTCAAAACACACACACACACACACACACACACACTCACTACATTTGAAGCATTGTGTGTATGCTTCTACGAATGTCTGACTTTCAGTGTTCAATAACCATTGCCTAGGAAACATTTAAAACAAAACTATGCTTCTATTTGATTATAATGACATGCTTCAGAATAATTTTAACTATACGCTGAAGACAATGTGACCACAGAGGCTCTTTTCATAGGGGATTATAGACAAGAGATTCACCCAAGATGTGCTCTGTTAAAGTGCTCAATCAAAATTAAGGCTCTCTTTTTACAGTAACACTGAGCATAATCACGCTATGGCCTTTTGGTTCAGGTAGAGGAGCAGCATTCAAATGCATTATTTAAGGGATTAAAACCTGCACCTGCCAAATAATGAATGGGACAATTCTGAGCTCAGCTGATTTCAAACATACCTTACTAAAACAGGTAACACACAAATTATCTTTATTAATATTTATCATCGGATATCTGCACATGTGAATACTATAATGAATTATTAGCAGTAACACTGCATTGTAAATCAATGCATTTTTGTTTCCCTAGTGTGTGTGTGTGTGTGTGTGTGCAGTGGGGGATGGTCAGGGCAGGCTCAGTAGTTGTCTATCTCTCCAGGGCATTTCTTGAGTCATTAATAAGAGCAGTGCTCACAGCAGTACAAAGAAATGGGCTGAAAATTCAAAACCAAACCGCCACAATGACCTCTCTTTTATTCACACACAGGCAGGTCACTGACAATCTGCCAGCCGACGCTGCTCTGTTTGAGCTTGGTTGTGTAAGTGTGTGTGTGTGTGTGTGTGTGTGTGTTTGTGTGTGTGTGTGATGTCCAGCAGGTTTCACCTTTTATTCTACCCTTTCATTGCACTCTATTGTTATCTCCTCTTGCCATGAAGCATCAGTTATCACCCCGAAGATGAAGCAAAGGAGACATTAGCAATTTGAGATCCTCCCCATAATTTGATGCTTAACATTCTTTCAATGTAATCTCTGTCTGCATATGGTCGATTAGCACAGGCAATCTCATAAAAGACTAGAAACCCATCTTCCTAAAACACACCCATTTCAAAAGCAAGCTCCACAGATACTGTAGACAGAAATCAGGTTGAAAAATACAGCTGCAAACATGGCACATGGCTGCATGCTGTTTCAATGACTTCATCCCATAATCACAGTAAAGTGCTTCTTCTCAAATGGCTTTATAGAGCACCAGCGCGGCTAAAGGTTGAGGTACGGACGTGAATCCTGCAGGTGAAGCTTGTTTTGCTAGCCTGGATCCCCCAGACTTAATGCACTTAGGCAAATAGAGGGTCGGCGAGCCATTTGGGGAAGTGTAGAGCGATTAGGTGAGCTGGTGATTTAGAGGTGGCCTGTCAGCAAGCCTCACAGCGGCCGTCACCTCACTGGAGATGAAAATGGCTCTCGTAATGGCACCGGCAACTGGACGAACAGACCATTAAGACATGTCAACACGAAGATGAAAAAGAAGCGAAACATGAGGCGGTGAAATTAGCACACAAGCACAGAGCTGAGTATGAAGGGAAAGACTTGAGGACAGATGCGAATGCTACGATTTACCAGTGCAACATGGCATCGAAAAGAGAAATCATAATAAAGAACACACAAATGGAAGGTGAATGTCTGAAACCTTGTTCTATTCACAAGTGGTGGTGCACTGATCCAAAACTATTGGTCCAATACTGGGATTGGACATTTTGGAAAAACATGCTCATACTCAGACTCAGATTCATGAGTAACACAGATAAGCAGCAAGGCTGTGTCTCAAGTGGCTCCATACTCCCTCCACAGTGGCTCCATCTGCCCTACAAAGTATTATTAGAATTAGCATTGCTAACAAATGTATTAGTAAGAGTGTAGGGGGAAATTTGGTGTCCAGTTGGTACCAGAGTCTTCAGATCACTTAACCCAGAGCTCTATTCACTATACTGAGTTTGCAATGTGAAAGTAAATGTAGAAGTACTAGACAGTGGGGCACTGGGGGTAAGGGCAAACTTTACAGGACTCTCCGCCAAGTGGAAAAAACTGAAATGTATAAAACATTTAAAAGAACTATTCTGTTGTTGTTTACTTAATAATCAAAGTAAATTAGCAGTTTTGAATAACTATTCATTATAATTAAAAGGTTAGCAGATCCTGCATTCAGTATGGGGGGGGGGGGGAGTTGGGGGCGTTCAGAATCCTAATCATAATTTTTTGCAATGTTTTTTGACATGTTTTCAAATTACAATGAAAACTAAACATTTCTGGCATGTGACTAAGCCCCCCAGTGTTTTATAATCCCAGCAGTGCCTCTGTATTTACTGGTCAGTATATTTAAGTCAAAACCACTTCCTTCAACAATTTTATAAACATAAAAATGTGGATTTACTATAATCCCTCTCTCATTTTCCCTTGCAGTTTTTGGGGCTTTGTGAAATAACTGACCACATATTTTAGCTTGTTTATGCTGCAGCCGAAATATTTGTCTACACAAATTAGGGTCAAAATTCAAGATTTGTCAGCACTTACAAATATTTTGGATTACGAATGTCCATAGCCATGAATTCAGGTTGTAGTAAAATTATGCCGAAATTACCTTTGTGCTTATTATTCATGATAGTTATATTGGATTATCTTTGGTCACTGAAAAAGCAGATAAAAAAGCATTAGATTTATTTGTCCGATTTTACTGAATTCTCTTATGCAATATGTAATTACATTTATTCTGCATATCTGTACGTTTGACTCTTCTTATTTTTTTCAGCTTATTTGGAATGATGTCCCTAAAACAAGACTATTACAATCATCCCTAATATATTGCTAATAATTTAATGGTAACTCCTACAGTGATTTAAACATTTTTATAAAAAGACTGTAAGAAAAAAAAAGTTCTTATATGTAAAAAAGTCAGGTAGTGATCATTGTAAAAGTCAGGAAGTGATCATTGTATTCCCAAACTCCTGAAAATTCCCTGCTTGAACTGCAAATAAAGAAAAATGAACTGGGGTTCAGTTTGAGTTTGACAAACTAAAAACTACAGGGAAGGCACAAGGAGATTTACATATTGTAAGTGTGATATTAATATACATTTGCAAGTGAGTGACCAAGTCTACTTGCATAAAAACGTCTGTTTAATACATGGAGTGCACTGGAAAAAGAAAAATGAATAAACATCAGCCCTGCTGTTATGGATCTGAGTAATAAAGGAAATTGGTAGACGAGTAAAAGCACCTCCAGCCTGCAGTTTGAGTTGGCTTTCTGTAATGCGCCAGTATCTGAATGCTTTCTGTAAACGAGCCACGGCAATTAGCACTGGATTAATTGGTGTCTTTATCTCATTAGGACCAATCAGATGTGAGTATGATGAGGTTTGCCTGGCTTGGCATTTGTTTAAGTGGATTGCTGTAATTGCTGTCATTATTACAGGCTCTTTAGTGAGGCGTGCTGAGCACCATGGGGTGTGACTTGTCGAGCCCAACTGTGTGTGTGTCTGAATAGCCCCACAAAATTGTGCTTCATACGCTGCTCTGGACCAGCGGTCATTAGCCCCTAACATAAACCCATTAACACTTTTCCTCCTCTGGAGCAAGCTGCCTTTTGTGCTTCACCTAATTGCTGCCCCACCTACCCACACCGCAAAATTTTACAAGCCCCATTCCACTGGATATGGCAACCCAGGAGAGGCATGGGCCAGCATGCGATGTGATCTTTGAAAAACCCTGGGGTGTCTTTTGTCAGTGCTGATGGAGCAAAGGCTTTAAATCTGACACACATTCTTTCACACTTGCGCCTTCCCATAAACAGAGTCTCTTCAAAGCCTCTTTGTAATTATAGCCGTGCAATTGATGGTTAGTGAGCTCCATTTAAAAACACAGACAGGGACAGCAGAGGAAATCACTAACCTCTGGCCGACTCGTCCTGCAGCCCCGTAGACAAATAAAACCAGAATGATAAAGCCATTTTGGCGCTGAGGCGTTTTTAAATCTAACCAACCAAAACTGATTTACCCTCACGAGGAGCTTCCGCTTTAGGACTGCCTTAAAGATCCATGCATATGATCTCTGAGAGAAGAGGAGAAATAAAGAATGGCAGTTAGAATTGTGGAGGAAACACTAAAGCAATCGATTGTGTGGTGGACAAACTTTACACAGGCTTGTAAGTCCTCTAAGGGGACCAATCAACTTTTATGACCCTCATAACTATTTCACCCCTCTTAACATTAACAGGCAGAGCTGGACCGAGAGGCAGAGCTACTCCAGGCTGCCTAAGCTGCGAGGGAGGTCTGTATCCATGGCTCTGTAAAAAAAGGGAAATCCACACCACTAAAGTATAGATTTTTTTCCTGCTCTTCATCCAGCAACACATCAGAGAATGGATTAACAGTGTCAATACAATATTCCATGTGCTGCAGTCAGGAAGGCCTATAGGACCAGGTTGACCCTGCAAAGACCATTAATCTTCAAACATCATCATCCTCCATTAAGCACCTACATTCTCTACCAAAGACCAGCATTCACTACGAACATGTCCCCCAAACACCATCATTCTTTATCAAGCGCTATAATTCTCTAATCACTCACGACTATATAAACAACGCTATTCCCCAGTAAATACAAAACATCACAATTCTCCAATAACACCAGTGTCATTCACCAAACTCCATCATCCTCCACCAAAGACATTTGATGTTTGGC
Organism: Rhabdalestes septentrionalis; assembly: GCA_037832545.1. Lineage (NCBI taxonomy): Eukaryota > Metazoa > Chordata > Actinopteri > Characiformes > Alestidae > Rhabdalestes > Rhabdalestes septentrionalis. Next base: position 5,075,515 of record JBBMFX010000101.1, on the reverse strand, counting down.
TCTATTACATTCCAGTAAAGAAAATGTCCAGCCAAATTCAAATTTCTAAAACTCAGAGTGTAACAATTAAATCAGATTTCAACAAATTCTAAAATGGTGTAACTCGGCCGCTCTCCAGACCCCCTCCCTGTGCAGGTTTCCCCCACCCTCTTGTGTGCAGAGACTATCCTGAATGTTCAAAATCTTATGTTTGTTTCTATTTGTTTCCAAGTCCGAAAAGAAAAGACATTTGGGTATTTTTGTTTCCTTACAGGCATTTGCAAGTGATGCTATTTTTAAAACCTCAGCAGCAGTTATTATTTTAACATGTTTTTATGTTACACTGATTTGGTTTTATGTGTAACAGGAACACCAAACAAAGCCCAGCTTGATGTTTGACAAGCAATAACACAAACCAGGAGAACCTGTAAAATGACAATTTACCTTTTGTTGCATTTCCGACATGGATCCGTGCTCCCTGGGTTTACCAACATGTTAGGGTAAGGACAACAAAGGTATGTTTCACGAAACACCAGCATGCAACTTTGCTGGAGGATGCCGGGTCAGTGTGCTCTGGCCTTCACACAGTGAAGGAGGAAGTTCTCTCCGTACCATCTGGCTGAAAGAAGTTCTTTTTCCTCGCTGCACCTCGGAGGGATCCCTGCAACTGGCAGTACATGTTTCAGCACCAGAACAACAGAGCCTTTCAAACAACACAACTCAAACTGTACAATATGCACATTCACCATGCTGTCTGTTAGTAAACCCGCAGTTAGTTCTTGGGAGATTATGGGGATGTTAATACAACAGGACAATTCTTCCTTTATTTTATTTAGCATTTCTTTTCTTTTTTTTTTTGCTTTTGGTTTTTTGAGAAAAAGCTTTTAGGGTATGTTGTTGGTAGTATCTTCTCCTTGGCCTTTTAATTTCTGGAAGATTTTCAGTGAAAGGCACCCTGCCCATTCAAGCTGGGTGGGGATGTGTCAGAATTCAAGAATCAAGATTCTTTATTCGATACATATACAGAAATTCCAGTACAATGTGTAGTGAATTCATGGTTACAAATCATAATGGCACATCTTGGTTAAGGAGTCTTATGGCATGAGCCTCTCTGTTCTGGCCATAAGTCTCCCAAGGCATCCATCTGATTTCATCAGTTCAGACAGACAGTTACTGGTGAGAGATGAGTCTCTGATGATCCTGGTTACTCTGGTCCTGCATCTCCTGGTATAAATGTCCTGCAGAGATGGCAGAGCTGATTTAGTGTAGTGTTCTGTTCTCTCTCTCTAGTCCTTTAATGTCCTGTATGGAGCCGTTTCCAAACCTGAAGGTGAAGTCAGGACACTTTATACAGCACCAGAGTAAGAAGTTCTCAGGATCACTGGACAGACCTGAAACTTCCTCAGCTGTCTCAGATGGTTGAGATGCTGTTTTTCCTTTCTGGAATGGGCTTCAAAGTGTTCAGTCCATGTCAGTTGTGGTCAATCAGGGGTTTGAAGCTGCTCATCTTTCGAGTACACTGACTGCAACTCCCACTCAGCTTACACCACCAGGCTCACATTGTAGACTACTCTACCACTCAAAAAGTTTTAGAACAACCCAGTGTTTCAAGCTTCTTTAAAACAGTTCAAGTCCAATGAACATCATGAAATGGTGCAAGATGTTTAAAAATGGTGAGGTTACCCAAAAGTGGGACATAATTCTGTAGCTCCGTGCAGGACCTCTGGTATGTGTGTAGTTGATCAGGTTTGTCCTACAGCAACATAGTGACCCAAAACCGAGATCTAACCACTGCCGGAACTACTTTAGAAAACGGAACAAGATGATGAGCTAGAAAACTCTGATGTGTGGCCAGAAGTCTCCAGACTTAAACCCCACTGAGCTGCTTTAGGATGAACTGGACAGAAGAGTGAAAGCAAAGCAAACTTCAATTGCCGCACACTTATGGGAACTTCTGCAACATTGTTGGGAAGAACTTTCTCTAGAATGAACAATGAGACTTTGAACCGCTTGAATTTCAATACAAGAAAACAGAAAAATGTGTGTGTGTTGACTGGTAGAGTACATGGGTGAAGTAATTTGGTTTAGTTACACGCGATGGAAGAATACAGTTTTCCTTTGACTTTTTCTGTGGCTTAGTTCTGTTTTTATTATTTTACAGCTGTGTTAGAATCGGTAATAGACTTAGACTAGGGTGTGTTTACACTACCACAAAAATTCCGGGCTACATCACTGTTGAAGGAAAGGATCTACAGTTTGAGCAGGATGGAAGTTCTGGTGATATATTTTCTTAAGGCAATGATTTGGCCTATTTTGTTTACTACTGATTTCTAGAGAAATGTCAGTCTTGTAGCTGCAGTTCAAGGTTTAAGATTTTTACACAAAAATATCTTTGCTGATTGACTAAGTTGAAAATAACTCCTTTAAAGATAAATTCCAAACAATGGGATATTCTAACTAATACAAAACTAGGCAATAAGTATTGAATCTTGAATGACTTTGAAATGTTCTGAGTCAAAACCAAAAAGCCTCATTCTCTCCCTCAATATAAACTGTGCATGACTGGTGCATATAGGAGTCCAACAAAGGCAGCTCAGATATGAATAGGAGACTGGAATTGTTATTTTTTGCTGTAACATTTGAGTGTAGTGTAATAATAAAGCCTGTGTTATTGAAGAGGGATTTCACAGAGAGTGAGACTGACACCAAGTGTGTGCAATAACTGATAAGTGTGAATCACTCTGATCTACACACTGCTGCAGGCATCATCTGCTCCATTAAAACTCACTCACACACACACACACACACACACACACACACACACACACACACACACACACACACACACACATACTCAAACAGAAATATTTATGCCAGTGGCCAGCAGAAACATCAGGACTTTAGAAAAAAGAGAAAAACAGAAGTGTAGTGAGGAATATACTGGAAAATCCCATCTTTACTCTACTTTGAAGTCTCTCTCTCTCTCTCTGTCACACACACACACACACACACACACACACTTTCATCAGCTCAAAATGCCTTCATCTTTGCCCTCTCCTTCCTCTGTTTGCTCCAGGGATGGTCTCTCTCTCTCTCTCTCTCTCTCTCTCTCTCTCTCTCTCTCTCTCTCTCTCTCCCTCTCTCCCTCTCTCTATCTCT
>JBBMFX010000101.1:5023234-5033415 GCA_037832545.1 Rhabdalestes septentrionalis | reverse complement strand
AAATCCCTGACAAAAAATACCCGACAGCAGTATTAATCACATAGTACTGCTTTCATTTCAGATTTGTTAGTTTACTGTTAGCAAAAAGGTGTATCATGTTCACTGTAACGTTTTCTACAGCTGATTTACTGATTTACTGCAAGTATAAAGACCGTCTGAAGCAGCAGGTTTTCAGCACTCACAACACTTACCATACTGCCCCCTGCTGGTCAAGTTGAGCATCAACACCACACGCAGATATATTTGGCTTTTACAGGAAATAGTTGAGGTAAGAATAAAACATTATCCCGCAGAAATGATAGCTATTTTATTTTCAAGTTTTGTTTTCACATCGCGGCTCATCCCGCTCCAGAGCCTGAGAAGGACCACTGGTAAGTAGTTGCAGCCTGAGGGATGTGCTGGTGGAGGGTTCAGTAGTTGTTGACGCATGACGAAATACTAAACTGTGGAATGCTCTGCTCTAGAAGCTTTCACAGGAACTAGAGTGACAGAAGCCTCCCAGAGAACCCACCAACACAGAGGTCCACCCCACTTCTGTGGCAGACATGAAGTCAACGGGTGATAAAGGTGCACATCTGTCTGGTTTCTTTTTAAATCTGTCTGGAGCATTTCCTCTGTGAGGGTATTAAAAGAAAATCTGTTTATTTGTCCTAAGATATTTGGACTCATCTTTTACTGCAGACAGGAACTTTTTTGTTTGTTAATATTCTTGGTCATATTAAAAGTTTTTGTCTTCCCATATTCCTTGATTACACTTAGGGCGAGAGAAAAATAATATTAAACCTGAATAATTCAAAGTAAAGTAAACTCAAATTTTCTTATACACAATTTAGTTTTGCCAGTGAACATTTATGACATTTATTTGTGAATATCAACAAAACAGTATTTATAAATATATATTTTTTCAATATACCACATTTTTGCAGTTTAGTATCTTCACTGTCCCAAAGACAATCAGTAAATAAATAATATAAACAAGATTTAATTACTGGAAAACACGTGAAAATAGGAAGTTTGAGATTATAATAATTCTTATGATATTGTGAGTCTTATTTCATATTGCTGTATGTGGACACAAACTGTTTTGAATGTCACTTTTAATGAACAGCAGAAGCAGCTCCCACTTTTGACCTAGAAACTCGATTTGGTGAAACTAATTAAGGTCTAAAATGAAAACTGGTCGGGATGCATTAATTAGGCAAGCTCCCCTCATAAGTCTCTTTGTCATTAAGATTCTCCATTCAAATATTAGCGTGTAATTGATATTGTGAAACATTATCTGGTCTATCTAAACCAAATGAAAACAGTTAATTGGCAGCGTTATTACATTCGAGGTCCATCATTAAGAATTACATTCTGCAAAAACTCTCTATTCATTTCTTTTCATGAGAAGGTAATTGAATTTTAGATGACGAACTTGCCGCTTTTTTTTTTTTTTTTGAAATGGTCTTTTTCGATCAGAGCCCTTTAATTGAAAATAAATCTTTCTCCCACCCCTCCCCTCCATCCAATAGCTCTTTACACTGGAATAAAAAAGCTCAGTATAAGGCAGTATTGACTCCTGACACATGTCAGACATGTTCCCTTCACACACTGCTCTGTCAGGAGAATCACAGTCGAAGCCGTTTAATATGACTGACTCTGACAGTGTCAAAACAGAAGGGTGAAAGAAGCCGTTGTGATATGGCATCTGAGTCGATTTTAACAGACATGTGGCTAATATGGCTGTATGCGTAATGTTCACGTCAAAGAGCAAACAGCTCAAATCTGATAAGATCAATTGAATGATGTGTGATAGAAACATATAAGGACATGTACAACATGCTCTATGAAACATTTGCGGAGGAAAAGAGACACAATATTCAATACACACAATACTCACATGCGAGAGGGTGCATTTCTCTTTTTGTGGGTCGTGTGAAAAAGCTGATGTGCCGTAGGTTAGAGGAATAAAAGCGAAGGGTTATTCATGAATAAGACCTCAAAAATGCTTCACAGCATATCTGGGGCCCATTGTGAACAAGGACACCCCACGTCATGTGCAATGGTATATAATTTGCAATATCACTTTTGTGTTACTATTATGGACAATAACAGTCAGATTAGGTTTATATAATAAATAACTAATTTATTAATTCACCAGGTAGACTACTAAAGTAGTAATTATATTTATTTATTTTCTGGGGAACTACATATGTACTTCTATTTAATTCATATTTATATTGTACTCCTCTTTGTGCACCTTTTAAACATTTATTTATAACCCGAGAAGTTGTGAGTGTTTTCTTCTCATTAATATTAATAACATATCAAATGAATACAAAACAGTAAATAGTGATTTCATGTACAGAACTGTAAGTCATTATCAGTGTGTTCTTTTGGAAGTCCAGTTTAACTTGTAGTTTCACAAATCCAAACAGTGGCTGGAGGAACCAAGGAGAGCTAACCCTGTGTTCTCCTCCCTAATACACAATGTATAGAGCAGTTTTTTGGTTGTTTGCTTTTTTCTAATGTTATTTTTGCTAGAAGAAAGGGAAAAAAATCTTTACGTTTTGCACAGTACTGTTATTAGAAGCTTACTGTTTTCTTTTGAATTTAATGCAGACTAAAAGATATTGCCCTGCCAAGATCACAAGGAGATCACAATTGTCCTGTGAATCATTAAAAAAAAAAACAATCCTGAAGAAAAGATGCCTTTAATGATGTACCTCTGACAGACAGAAAAAGAAAGCAATGAGGAATGTAAAGATAAAGGTACAGGAAAGAGCCAGATGAAGAAAGCCACAAAATAATACAAATTTACCACAAATAAAAATTGTCTTGTATCTCATGGTGAAGAAATCTGTTGTAACATCATACCAAGCGCTACCTAGACAGTCACAGAATTCAGTGTTCTAGCAAAAATGACTCTACATACTGCTGGCCTATAGGGGAAGATGATTAGGCTAGGCAAGTTTAATTAAATAGCACATTTCGTACACAAAGGTCATTCAAAGTTTTGAAAGAAGCATTACAAAAAAAGAAAACTGGCAAAAAAGATACAAAATATCTGCAGTTTCAAGAAAACTCCCGATTGATGAGCAATATAATATGGAATGAGATTTTGATGCCAGATGAGAAAAAAAAAAGCTTTTTGTCTAAAATTTAAATGGTACCTGTGGTTTAAATTTGGCCTTGCCAGTCTTCAACTTATACCATCCCAATAGTGAAATATGGGAATGGCAGCATCACGATGTGGGTATAATTTGGCATTTTGTTAAAAGTGATGGATGGAGAAATGGTGCAAATACAGGGAGAAATGGTAAGACAATCTGCTTCTGTCTTCTGAGACGCTTCTAAGAAACCTCAGCAAGACATTGATCAAGGTCAAGGTTAAAGCAACACAGGTATGGTTGAACAAAAAATCTGGTAAACTGTTCTCAATGGCCAAGGCAAAGACTGAATCTGAACCTGTGGAACTATTTAAAACTGCAGTTCACAATCATCATCCAACTGACCTGAACCACTTGGAACAAATCTGGCAGCAAGGATAGATAAAAAAATATTCCAAAAAGTCGGCAAAGCTGGTAAATACTTACCCCAGCAGAAAAGCTTTTGTTGGAGCAAAAAAACATTTAGACAGCTCTGACCTAATCAATCTATGGACTCTACAAGACCCCTGAAGGTGTGCTGTAGTATCTGGCACCAAGATGTTTGCAGTATGTACTTTGAGTTCTGTAAGATGCGAGGTGGAGCCTCCATGGATCAAAAAATATTTTCCAGATTGAGATTTGGGGAATTTGGAGGCCTTGCAAACATCTCACGCTTTACATCCCTCAACAGTTCCTGAGCAATTTTTGTAAAAAATTTTGTAAAAATGAAGAAGTTATTTTAAAACATGTTTGTGCCTGAAAATGACGATGTTTTCAGTGAGAATGTAATTAAGAACAGTACGTTTGGCCCTTCAAGTTTGGGCACATGTGATTCACTGTAGCCTACAGACTTGTCAGACATCACACAGGGATCAGACACTGATTTACAGGGAGCAATAAAGAGTCTACATGAGGAACTCAATATCACAGACCAACATAGATTAGACTCGAGCACAACCTTTCAACACAGTTGCCATTTCTCTGTACTTCCCCTCTCATCTGGAGGGAGACATGCTCTTTCTTTGTGTGTCAAGTGCTGGGTACTGAGTGTGCTGAGACGGGGTGACTGGGGTTTCAGAGTCTAAGCTGCTTTTAATGATGAATATAAAAGTCAGATGTGATGGATTTTACAGGAGCAGATTTGTAAAATGTAAAAGACTAAACTAATATCAGTAGAAGCAGTCACTTTAAAGCCTTCTTATTTCTGCTTATGTTTATAGATATTATGTCAAAAATCACATATGCTAGACTGAAAATGGTGTGTTTCTAATTGGGAATGCAGAAATGTATACAAACATTATGCTAATGAATTCAAAATACATATACAATTCAGGAAGAAATAAGAGACCACTGCAATATATTTTTAAATCAGTCTCTCTATGAGTCTGACAATCATTCCATGCCAGTGTCTGTTAAATTCCTACACAAGCACCTGATTCTCCTTTATGAGGGACTGATTAGTGATCACCTGAATCAATTCATATTAATGAGGAAAAGTATAAAAAGATTTTATTCAGGTAATCAACACTCTCCTCTTGCAGTGAGATCAGTCGGATGGTAAACACTACTAGAAGTGCATCATTATTGCCAAAAATAAGAGATTATTTTTCTTTGAATTATACAAGTTCTAAACACACTGTATGTTTTTTGATGTTTTGTCATTTCCTTTAAAATTATGCTTTAAAGAATAATATTTTTATTTGGAAATCAGGAGAAAAAAACTAAGGCAAAAATGTTCAATTATTGCACCTATAAAAGATCAAACCTGAAGAACTGAACATTTTTATAGTGTACTCTTATTTTTTCCGGGGGTTATGTGCTATAATGTGGCATGAGATAACAATACACACACATCAAATGAACACAAAACATCTGCTCTGTTATTACAGCAAACTGAAACAAGCTGTGCTGAGAACAGTCAGATTGTTGATATGATGCATGGTAACTTACTCTGCATACATTTTCCTCCTTTGTATTTCAACCTGCTTGTGCAGTGTCCATTTGTCACACAAGGAAAGAGCATAATATTCTTCCTCTGCATTTAATTCATTCACCAAGTAATGCCAGGAACACAGCACCTGTGGAGCAGGGAACCTCAGAGGTTCTACTAGCAGTCCTAGGATATGAATCCATGACTTCCTGATCGCAGGGTGAATGCCCTGCCCACAAGGCCACCAGCTGCCAACTGCCCCATACTTACAAAGTAACCAAAAGTAAGGAAATTCCTTAATTAAATATGTAAAAAAAAGATCATAAAACACAAACTCATCCTTAAACATATGCACTAGGCCTGCAACTAGTGGTCACAATTCTCAGTCCTTTAATCTGGAGGTGCTTCGATACCCTCAGACTCCTTCTTCCTTTATCCCATTTACTTGTTAGCTATATTAAGCCTGTAGCTCAAAGGTAAGAAAGAAGCAAATTTCCCATGCCAAACATGCCCTGACTGATTAGGTTTCTGTGGGTTAACGAAGAAACTGGATATATGTTATGTCAAATCATTGTTTTAACTTTAACTCCCTCCACTAAGGCTGACCAAGAGTATGTCCCTGAGCTTTGTCTGATGTTCGTAAATGAACTCATCACCTTGTCACATTTATATTTACATGAAGGGGCTGTCTCCCTTTGAGCACTGTGGACATCCCTTTTGAGTCTTGGTTCCTCTCTGAGATTCTTTTTCCGTGCACTGCCCTTCTCTGTGTGAATCATTATGTATTTGCCATATGTGAATTGTAGTATGCAGCATGCAAATCAAATCACATTCTTACAGTTTAAGTGACAATTTTTCTGTGTTTGGGAAATGCACCCATAGACATGTATAATAAAGGCCATTCCACAAAACTTGGTCCCCCCCATTCATAGCCGTTCATGCACCTACAGTACATATCTCAAGTCCGCACCTCTGTTTCCTCTATTAAGGCGATAAGCTGGAAACACGTTTCTGAAAGTCGAGGGAAGACGAGAGGGAAGGGGATGTTTTTTGTCCCTCACTGGCAATGCAGTCCAGCTGGAGCTATGTCAGTGTGATGCCGTGGCCCTGCAGGACGGGGAGCTTAATAAAGTGGCCCGCAAGCGCTTTGCTGAGGGATTTATGTCAACCTGAGGGTGTGACCTCCAGCGGCAGGCTGTGAGGACATGTGACAGCAGCACCAGAGCGTCAGCGGCTTGGTCGTGGCAGGAGGGAAGAGAGAGAGGCCTGCAGACTTCAGCCCACAGCCCAGCGCACTGTCTCTCACAAACACACGCCACACATGGTGTGCTCACATCCAATCTGACACCACTACTGCTATTCTTAACCACACACTCCTGTGGCACTTTTCCACTGGCACTGTGCATGCGCTTGTTGGGGGGGGGGGCGGGGGCAGAAAGAAAGAAAGCGGGGGAATTAAAGAGAGAGGGAACGAGAAAGAAGAGAGGGAGAGCATGCAGGGGCGGACAAAGGAATACAAACGAATATGGGAGGCAGAGAATGAAGATGAGCTGGCAAGAAGACAGAAGGACACAGAGTGAAAGAGTGAAAGAGAGGCAAAGTATGGGGCAGAAAGAACCAGAGAAAGCGAGAGAGATACAAATTGGAGTAAATAAGGTACAAAGTGTGAAAGGAAGTCTAAGGGGCTCTTGTACCTTGTGGCTGTCGCCTGATAGAGGCACATCTGACATTCTAAATGGCAAGGGAAGAGCAGCTTCATTCTACCCACTTCTCTTTTTCTCCAGCTCCTGGGTGTATGAGATCAGGTCTACACAGCAGCATGAGCTCGCCACAGTGTCCACAGCTGCTTACAAGACTCTAATAACCATCAGCAATCCCATCCTTCATCGCTATCACCATCACAACGGTAGTGGCATCACTATAGCTACTGTATTATCATCAGCAGCATCTGTATCAACATACACACCACATCCACATTAGTCACTTATATTCAGTATATATTCAATATATTATTTACACCCCACTATAAATAGAATTTCAATTCTTATCACTATAACCATCACTGTAATCAAAATAAACATCATCACTCCATCACTATTTCTATCAGCATCAGCACCGCCATCAGAATCACTATCTGTATCACCAACATGATTATCGGCATTATCCTTCAGCATCATCCTCTGGGGTCTGCCCTCATTAATTAAATAAATTAGTTTCATTAATTTCAGTCTCACTGTCATGATCAGTCTCATTAGTATAATCAAATCATAAATATTACAGTCTTTAATTTCTAACTAAAGATGGTAATATTAAAGATTTGAGTTCTGAAGGTCGAACATTCTTTTGACATAGAATGTAGTATTGCCATAGTGTCAGAATAAAATTAAGAGAACTTGGTGAACACAGTCTATTTCTAAAATGAAAATAAGCAATCAAACTAATTTGAGAATTTTTACACTTTTAAGGGAAGGAGTGAGTGTGCATGCTTGTGCGTGTCCATGTGTATAAACAGGAAAGGAGAAATGCCAGAAGACTGAATGGTAAAGATGCCGTCTGCAGGTGTTCTGAAGGAAGGAATGTGTGAAATAGATCAATTGCCTCTGGGGACAAAGGAAAAATGGCATTGATTTCTTAACATGGCATAGTGTAGTGAACTACATTGTATGTGAATGAGATGAGCTGAGCTTTTATTCTGTACTGACTGAGTTGCTACTCTGTACCGATTCTGTACATGCATATTAATTTCCTGAGAATCTTTTTGGGCCTAAAAAACATTTCTTTTAATTTATTTTTCTTTTAATTTCCCAGTATGTCCACTGTTGAGGACAACAGGATGATTCCCATGTGAAAATAGAACTGAATTTAGAAAATGAAAAAAAGTGATATTAACACAAGAACACATTCGATTTGATCAAAACAATAAAATTCTGTATCACTCTTCTGTTGCTTGATGCTTGTAAGGACAACAAAACATGTATTTTAGTTCAGCAGTGAGTTATGAGTCATAGAACATTCTCTGAATATTTGGGTGTGATAGTCCTGGAGGTGTGGTTTCTTTTTTGGTTCTGCAGAGGAACATTTTGCATTTGGTGCACCTCATGTAGGTCTTGCCACTGCATGCCTTGCTCCCAGCATGCAAACCCATCACATGCTACATCATTGGAAAGCGCAGGATGTCCTCTAAAGAACACTATAGGGCTTGATGGGGTAACTCCAAAAGCTTAAGGTGAACAAAATGTCCATTATAAAGCTATTGCTATGAACATCAATCTGAGATTAGATTCTTTGAACCAGATAAAAAACACGTTCACGGATTCTGTGCAGAATTTTATGCTATGCTCTGTTGCCCAGATATATAAGTTCAGCCTCACCTGATTACATGAATATTTAGTTCAGTCCATCTTCCTCTCAAAGTTTCTGTGGAAGGTTGGAGGGAAATTCAAAGTGGCGAGAGCATCCAGTCCGGTTGAATCGTCTGGCTCCACTAATGCCCAGGAATTACATTTCTGCAGTTGTAATGAAGGACTTCAACACTCACTGAAAGGCCTCAGAAATGCCTGTTGCAAGCCTACCTTTTTTGATCAGACTTCTAAGCTAAACTTGGGCTATGGTCACCGAAACTTCAAATTAAAAGTCCTCTGTTCTCTGTTGGGAACACAGGTGAGTCTAGACAAAGTGCCCCCCTTGGGAGATCTGCCTTGACTGACAAACCCTGCTTGAGTGAGAGAGAATGTCAGGACTGGCTTTTATAACCTTTAGAATAGAACCTTACCCAAGGAGCAGGCTACACCCAATCTGTGATGGGATGCTTCTGGAGGCATTACCACCTTTGGGACAGCATGGGGAACTACAACCTTTCACCATCACTGTCAGCATCAGCAACATAATAAGCATCGCCATCACTACCAGCATCACCATCATGACCAGCATCACTCTTACTATCAGCATCACTACCACTACCTGCCTCAATAATAGCATTGCTGTCACTTCGACAATCACTATCAGTATTAACACAGTGCTGCTTGCACCACTTTCCTTTCAGATTTGTGAGTTGACTAAATGGTAAATGTAGCATGTAAACCGGACGCTTAAGCGTGCTCATGTGCGTGGGTCTGTGTGAAGGGGTGCGATTGTGTGTGTGTGAGTGTGTGCATCTGTGTGAAAAAAAACGAGTGTTTGTGTGTGTGTGAGAGAGAGAGTGAGAGAGAGAGAGAGAGAGAGAGAGAGAGAGATACCGAGATAAAGAGAGAGATTTTGTGACTGTGTGTGTATGTGACACTGATGTGCACTGACACTCGACAGACAGCTGTTTTAGCTGAAGGCCAACTGCCCACTGCAGACTGAAAATGTGTGAGAAACTTCAGATCTCACACAAACTGTGCGAGAAAGAAGCTTCCAGAACAACAGAGAAGCTACAAAATCAGTTTTACAAGAATTTCCAAATTTATCAGAAGCAGGTACACTTTTCTGACCAAAATGAAATGTTCACAAACTGATATTTTAAGCCCTTTGAAATAGGGAGTGAAAAAAAAATCCACATTACATCTCATAACAAATATATAAAAAAATGTTTTAAAAAACATGGGTACATTTCCATTGCCTTCACTGAATAGTGCATTCAGCACAGTAACATTTGCTCTTCCAGTTGTAATAGTTACATCTATGCATTGTGTTACCCAAATAACTATGAAAATATGATGAATTATGATATTTTAATGATTCTTGCAATGTTTTCTTAAAGAAACATCCACAGCTATATCATGAAATCAGAGAATGAAAGTCCATAATTCAACATGTTCATCAGCAAAGCCTGTGCAGAATCAACAACCTGCTAAAGTCACGCCACAATCCACAGCAGGAGGGGAAACGTGCTCCAGTTCGTCCTTGTGTGCGTCAGTGCTTAAGCATACGTTCGTACTCTGTGGTCACACGTATGCGATATCTAAAAATGGGTGTTTAAATAAACAGAGGAAGCAGAATCAGAAAAGATACAAATCAAATGAAGTAAAACACATTATAATGTAGATATAAATAGTAAAGGTACTATAGTAAAGATTATGAAGGTACACACTTTTTCTAAATATAATTATTATATATACTATATATATTATAAATTATGA
>JBBMFX010000101.1:4985864-4999167 GCA_037832545.1 Rhabdalestes septentrionalis | reverse complement strand
CTGTTTTCTTTGAGGAGCACGAGCCACTCCACAAGTCTCGTTTGGGCTTCGTGTTTGAATTGAAATCCAAAATAAAGGAGTATCAATCCGCTGAAAGCGTCCTCCCTTCATCCTCTCCTGTCCCCTGCGGCTTACGCCATGACACTGTGGGCTTATGTAGAATGAAATTTTGTACATTTTATTTTGTAATTTTTATACAAAACCACTGTAGTTAGTGTGATTTTGGAAGCAGAGAAAAACACACAACAGACTGATAAACAGACTTCAAGACACTCAAGCTATACAAAAAATGATATTTATCACTGTTTGTTGCAGTTTATTTAAATGTAATTTAAAATAGCCCCTGCAGATGTGTGCATATTCCAATGTCCTCTTGCCTAAAGAGTGGTACAGTGCTAGAATGTTGAACACTCAGGTGAGGATAGACAAAAGAGCAGTCGGCTCTGAGCAGACATTTTTTTATTTAGCTATTTTCAGCCATAAAAACCAATGTTTCATGTCTCTAAACAGGATTTATAGCAATCATGCCATCACATCTTGCATTTTCTTGCAGAAATGCATCTAGTTAGTGTGAAAGCTTATAAAGACGATATAAGCTTTGTGAGCACAACCTATTGGGTAAAGCCACTTGTTCATTCATTGTTGCATAAAATGACACAAAAAGCCAAGTAAACTCTTTTATCATGACATACCCCTACTTTGTCAGTTATGTATTCCAACAGACTACACCCAAAGGTTTACATGTTTACTGGTTGACAAACATGTTTTGATGACTGTTCTGCCTCGCACTATACTTGCGGGAGTGGCAGTGAGGCGGCCAATGGGAGTGTCCTTTGTGCGTGCCATGAATCTTCCCCACAAAGAGCTGTGGTGAATCACATCCATTAAGAGAATTGTTCACAGTAAATCAATGCATTTGTTAATTAACCTTGTTAATGTCATAGAAGAATTGTGAAAAACTAATAATCAGTTGGTTTTATACATGTATACATCAATCAAGCCAACCCTGTGGAATTAGTCTCGCACGCATTAATTAAAAAAAGTTAATTCCCTTACTGCACTCTACAACACATCCCATGTAACAACAATAATTGTCTCTTATTTCTCTCCTTTCATGAGTTCATTTTAGACACCTCATCCAAACCATTTTTTTAACAGAACATGTTGCGCTTCAGCATTGTTTCTGGAAAACTTCCTACATTCACATTGCTCATAATTCATAAAACAATATTCTTGTTGGATGAAAGTATGTGATTGTGGCCAAAATGAGATTTCTCTGCAGGGTGGCCGGCTCTCCCTAGGAGATCAGGTGATAAGTGCAGACATTCAGATGAGTCAGTTCCTCCACATCAAAATGAGCCAGTTGAGGTTGTTCATACACCTTGTGATGATACATACATTACATGACACATCCATTAATTAAATTGTATTCAAATGATGTTGTTCCCACTTTTGCAGCAATAACAGCTTCCTCAGTGTCTCTGTAGGTATCTGTGTCCTTTCATTCTGCAAGGTCAGTCACTGATGCTGGACGAGACGCTCTGGCTCACTATCTCCATTCCAGTTCATCACAAAGGTGCTGGATGGGGTTAAGGTGCTGGATCTGTGTGGGTCATATTCTTCCAAAAATTTTATGAAGCTCCCTTTGTGCACTGGGGCACAGTCATGCTGGAACTGAAAAGGTTCTTCCCCAAACAAGAGTGGTGTTGTCCTAAATGTCTTGGTATACTGAAGCATTAAGATTGCCCTTAACTGGAAAAAGGGGCCAATCTCAAACCTTGAAATCAGATGTGTCCCAATATATTTTGTCCATATAATGTATCTTCTTGAGCCAGTGTTCATCAGTCGATCAGTCGAAGTGCACAGGTGGCTAAAAATAAAATATCTTTTATGAACAGTTAAAGGTTAATATTCAAATCTGTCATGCTGAATTGAGTTTTGAAAAATATTAGGTTGAAAAAGCTGGTTACACCTGTAAACTGCACCTGTTTGAACCAAACGTCTGCAATAAGAGTCTTTTCTTTTCAATTCTTGTAACTGGACAACAGATAGTTTGTGAATGATCACATTCAAGTATTGGAAAGGTCTTCCATTTCTTTTCCAATATTCTTAAAGAAAGCTCTGAGGAATTGAAACTGGCTTTACAAATTCTTCTGCTAGGAGTTCAGGGTGAGAACATAAACATACAGGCTCACCTCACCAATAACAACTAAAGAATTTACCACAAATTAAATACATGTGCATTATTATTACTAGGTAAAATATCAATATTCTCTAGAATTGTTTGAGTTGTTTTCTTTCTCATGAAGTCACATTCATGATCATGAGAGTGCCGAGGTCAAGAGTATAGAGGGTAATTCTTTCAACATTAAAACCCTTACATGGTGTATGCAACACTTAGTGTTGTGTTGGGACAGGGAATAAGGCGGATCTTCCTGCTCTGCATGTTTTTGACTCTTGGCTGCTGTCACATGAATGACAAACACAGATTAAACTATTAAGTCAATTCAAGTAGGTTGATTGTCATTTCAGCTATATGTACACGGCCAGTGTTGGGCAAGTTCTTGTAAACTGTATTGTGTTATTTATTATTTGTTACTTTCATTTCAAAGTAATTAGTTACGTTACAATATTACTGTATTAAAAATGTAAGGCATTACACTACTATTGCATTACTTTTAAGTTACACTTGCCAAAATAACTGAAAATATGGATTTGGCCATGTAAACATAGCTCATGACGTTCAATTAGCTCATAATACATCTAGTAGAAGGTGACAGTACTATCCGATGTTAGATCAGTTGCAGGTTCACTCATATCTAGTGTGCCCAGATTTGGGATTGTGAAGAAGAGGACGCCTTAGCGGGACTTTCTTTACCAGCTCGGCCGGTCCGGGTGGTGTTAGATGTTTAATGCGCATCTCGACCACATGCATCTCGAGCCGAAGGCCGTTCTGGACTTTTTGGTATTAGCCAAGCCTTTCTGACAAATTCAGGTGTGGTTACCAATTCAGGGTTCAGCTCTGATTCAGATTAACAGGGGGCTGTGTCAAGGCCCTAAGGAGGAAATAAGTCTCAACATGGGAAATCAACTAGGACAGGACATAAATCAGGGCAAACGTATCCACAACTAGTGATAGAGACAAAGAAAAACGAGACTGAGGATATTAGGTCTTGCAAAGTAACACACATTAAGGCAGATAGAAGACAGTACTGGACTTATGGGGGGCGATGCTACATTATGATGACTAAGTCAGAAGATGACAGATGACAGGACTAAGAGTGTAGAAGATGCCGGAAGCAGAAAAGGGAACTAGGTGTTATGAGATTTGATTCTAAACTGTTGCTTGTAGCTCTAGCTTTCCATGTACGGCCAGATACTTCACCTCAGTCCGTCACATGACTCAGAATTCTAGGCTTTTTCTTTACTTAAATATATAAGTTGGAAGTATGCAGCATAATCAGAAATAACATGGTTGATAGGACTTCCCAGAAAAAACATTTGGCTCCCTGTCATGAGTGGTGGCTGGCACACAGGAGAGGAGATGCAATTGCATGTTATGTTTTTCAGCTGCTCCACATACACATCTAGCTCATTCAGTCTCCCAAAAGCACTTTAATATGTAAAGTCACACATTTGAAAAAAGTGGCATTGTGATTGATCTTAAACTCAGATTTGACCAATACAAAACGCAATAATAACATTCATTCAATATCTTACTTCTTCATCTTTATCACTTTATTTATTTATCATATTTCATAACTTAACAATTTTCATACATTTGTTGGTGTTTGCCTTGTATATCTGATTTTGCAATTTGTTTGCATAATTTTGGTGATCTTTTATTGTGTAAAAGTGTATTACAAATTATAAATCAAGTGCAGCTTTATCTCGCCAAGTTCCCTCCTGTTAAAGTGTTCCTGGCAGTTCAGTAATTTCATAATTTAGGTGGGAACAAGATGTGTAGTCCCAAAATTGATTGCAATTTAAATCACAGCCACAATATTGCAAGTATAAAATATTGGTAGGATAAAATCCTGTGGATAATAACAGCTGGATCAGAGTTTTTGTGCCTTCCCCGTCTGTTACATTTTACTTAACAGACACAACTTCCAGCTCTAAGATGGGCAAATGAGAGATCCTGCCTAAAACTAGAATGAGCTTCATTATTTATAGTGATTTATAGCACATTACTACATACCTTAGGTGTCATTAGTTAGACAGAATTCATGGTTTTGTATGTTTTCTGTTTTTGTCCGTCAGACTATGCTGCGTCGCATTCGACATGCTACTACGTCATACAACCATCATCAGGCAATTCACTGATGTACATCTCATGTGGATCTGAATTTCTTCTCTTGGTAATATTTATAAGAGTCAAGCTTATACATGCTATATGGACAAAAGTATTGGGACACAGCTGTTGGTTTACACTTACAGTGAAGTTTCCAACTTTGTGGACACAGTTTGGGGAAGAACCTTTTCTATTCCAGCATGACTGTGCACAAAGTAAGTTCCACAAGGACACGGCTGGATGAGTGCTGTGTGGAAGAACTTGACTGACCTCAACCTCATCCAACACCTTTGGGATGAACTGGAATGGAGATTATGAGCCAGGCCTTTCTTTTCCAACATCAGTGTCTGAGCCCATAAATGCTTCAAAGAAAGAAACAAAAACATTCCTCTGTCTGCTCACGGGGCTCAGAATCTGGACTTGGTTTCTAAAGGTCTGGGCAGCAACCACCGCCAAGATCATAGAATAGGAACAAAATAAAGTTTTCTTACTTTATTCACCATTAAATGATAAAATACGCTAACCCATAAACAACATTCTTACAGCCCCACTATGTATAAAACTTTATTTTAAAAAATTGCTCTTTCGAGATTTACATGCTTTTTTTCTGTGACATGGCTAAAGAACATTTTTTAAAGAACATAACCATAGTGTTCTGGACATTGCTGGTCGAAATTTAACACAGATTTAATCATCAGCTCTAACTATAATCCAAATATCATGATACGGCCAGCATACAGCATCTTGTGTTCAGGCTGCGCTGCCTTCATTTTTAAAAGAAGCAAACAACTTACTTTATCAATCCATAGCTTATACTGAAATTTTTATTTAGAATACTTAAAAATAACAAATAAAACTTTTAATTTTTTTAAAAGAAACACTAGAAATTACAAAGGTAGCAACCTGAAGAGTTATATAAAATCTCTGAGAAAGACACAAAAATGAAAAGAAAACATTATATATAAACATTTGTACCACCATTTAGAATAGTGGATGGGTACTTATAGGAAAACCAAGTGGTTTTGACATGCCTGTGCCTCACTAATAGCTAGTATACGCACAGTGTCAGTAAAATGGACCAACCTTTACAGAGAATAGATTAGACTAATCATGTGTAGCCCAATCTCAACATGGCCCACCATTAAAACAACACACACACTTAAACACAATGATACACAAAAGTACAAAAGTGACTTAGTGACAGCTCCCATTATAAAGCCACAGCTAAAAAAATCCCCCGCAGACTGGCCGTAACTTAATTATACAGAACATGTCCAAACTTAAGAAAGTCACTCGGCATGATGACGGTTTATGCTCCACACTCACAAACCAAAGCACAGGTGGTAGAGTGTGTTTGTGCAGACAGTGAGTGTAGAACCACTGGATTGAGCCTAGTTTAATACACCTTTTGAAAAAGCTAAATGATTTAAGCACAACTACGGGCAAATTTGCCTACAGGTGCAGCACAAACCTTTGTTTAAAAATCCATGTTCCTAAAAAGAAACTATGAAGACATTTTATACCAATCGTTCAGTATAAGATTATACATGATCACAGTTTGCTTCAATCTTCCAATGTTTAACAGTAAACACAGAGTAACACTGCCTTCTGGTGGCACAGCTTTTAGTTTGCTAAAAAATAATAAATAATAAAAAAGTCCAATTAATTCTTAGCTAGGAGTTGAAACTGGACTCTTGCTGGTTTTAAGCAACTCCAGGCTGTACAGAAACTGCTAATGTTTGCAAAACTGTCCATGTAGAAGTGCCAACTATAGAGTTGCTTCTAGAAATCCTGTTTATCTGACTAGCTGAGCACAAACTTAATGGCTTTCCGACTTTTCTTCAAAACTCTTAACTACAAACCAAGTAACACCAGTCTCCGCCAACCAGGCTAGGTGATCACATTGCCATTGTACAGTTACACACAAAACAGGAGACAAAAAGATCGTTTGAAGCATTACTAAACAATATCTGTCAATTTTACGACTTCCAATAAAAGACAAAACAAGGGAAAGAAAGACAGTGTTTTAAATCCTGAGTTGTACTGGTTTGAAAAACATAGGTATGAAAAGTGTTGCCCGCCGCTACATGTGCAAAACTTTGTGGAAGAAGTAAACAGGAGATCGGTAGATGCAAAACACTACAGGAGCATCACCAAGTTTCAACTTGATGCCACTTTCTGGCAGTTCTGCTACAAAAAAATGCCTTGAAGCCTCCCCTGAGCTAGGTAGTACTCACCTTAAAGTCTGCTAGAATCCACTGTTTGCCTTGTAAGAAACCCATGGTACAGAGGCAGAAAAACTATAATCAAAAATAGTTTACTTTGGAGAGACAGCTCGAGGCTTTGCACCAATTTTTTCAGCTGAGGAAAGGATTTGGAAAACCCAGAGTCACCATGATTTTGGGGCATGTTTTGTGCCAGTGGGACTCAAGATACCCTGAAAAACTTTTTTTTCTCTTATTTGCTGATTCGGAGGAAGGTGCACAAATCTGATATTTTGTGCCTGTGCGTTATGATTTTTGTTTTTTTGTTTTTTTAAAGAATGGACATTTATATATAAAAATCACACTACATACACATACACGCACACACAATATATAAAAGACATATGTATAAATACATCTTCAAACAGAGTCCAAACATAGTCAGAGCATGTTTGCAAAGTGTGTGTGTGCACATTTGAGAGAGAGAGAGAGAGGTCACTGGGAGAGAAAGTGTGTGTAGGTCACTGGTGCTTATTCATGTTGGTCTAGATGTGGTCCATGCTGGTTTTTATTCTGTGTATGAAGACAACCTCTAAATCAAGGCTGCAGTGTCTAAGACATTCTGATTGGGATCCAGCGTTGCGAAAAAACGCACATCTCTGTCTTTATCCATTCTCAGCTCAGAAAGAGCCTCCTCCAGTTCATCTGAATAAGCACCGCCTGGCTCCTTGAAGTAAGCTGATAAGGGAATTAATTAATGAATTTATAAGATACAAACAAATCACAGAAATATAAAACACTACCTACTAATATACTGGAAAATGACAAAGTGCAGGCAAATTATTTTACAACAAAAGGAGTGCTCAATATTCCAATAAACGAGTCATGCTTTTTAAAAAACACATTGGAGTATATATGGCCTTGGGTGCATTACTGCCATCTTCTGGTGTTAGCAATGTGCTACCTGAAATAATGTGCGTGTTTCCCATGTTTAAATTCAAGAGCAAAGGGTTCGGGGTCATTTACCTGATACTTTTATCCAGAGCGACTTACAATCATTCATTATTTAAGATTCAAGAAAGTTTATTTTCAGCCTGGCCACACACACACACACACACACACAAGTATATACAAATACATGATGGTTGAAATAGCCTTCTCTGAAGCAAATAGTATAGGGTTCATAGACCAGGGCACCAATAGACTGAGAAAGCGAAGACTCAAAACTGCTGCAGCATCAACATACAAAAACTGGCAGGTAGTGCAAATACGAGTGTATTCTGGGGTAGGGCAGTTTCAGAAAGTTTTAGCAGCAAGTTTTCAGGCAGTTTTTAAATAGTGTTGGCGCAGTGAGTTTAGGACAGCTAAAAGTGCATATTACAGCACTTTCTGTATGACGGCAGGCCCTGTTCAGACCCCTGATGTTAGGAGTGGGCTGAGATCAGGAAATTTGCAGAAAGTGGAGGTTCAAACCTGTGACTTTGTGGTCACCTGGTTCACAGGCAAGTGGTTTATCCACTAGGCTCCTAACACTCATTGTTCTTCCCTAGCAAGTACTGGCTTTCAAATGGAACAAAGATACCACCTCATATCTGAACAGATTGGTCCCAGCTTACAGTTCTGTGCTTAAATGTATTATACTGGTCCAGAGAGTCATGAGAGTGTGGCATGAGGGGGTCATTTCAGGACATCAGGGCTGTTTCGAGGGCACAAACTGGTTAGGGTTCAGAGAGGCCCCCCACCCCGCCCAGACACGCCTAATGCTCTCTGTATGCGGTTCCACACTGAACAGCGAGCCCACAAGCAATTCCACCCCTATCCCAGATGACCAGGCAATCTGTCTGATCACAGCCACGATGAGTCTCTGACCAGAGTAAACCCGTGCATAACTTCTGGTTCTGACAACATACACAGACAGGAGCATAACAAGGGTGCAGACAAGCTGACCAACATCCTCACTGATGTGTTTAACTACTCTCTGAGTCAAGCTGCTGCTCCAGGATATTCTACCACAATCATCCCCAGTTCCAAAGAACTCACACCTGTATGACTACTGTCCTGTAGCATTCAGCATGAAGTTCAAGATACGAGTCATGAATCACATCAAAGCCACCCTTTCCCACCTCACTGGAAACCCTTCAGTTTCCATACCTCCACAATCAATCTACAGACAATATATCCACTGAACTACACGAGTGTCAAATACAGCAGTCACTTCTTTGTCTGTACTGTTGTTTGGAATTACAAAATGGATATTACGATCCCTGCTATGATAAGAGCTTAAGTCAGGGAAATAATTTCAGAAAATCATCAATAAAATTAGGACAGCACTATAGATAAGTACAAGCATAATCCTAAGTGAGCAAATGAATGAAAATACAGAGATATTCAAAAGTACTAATTTCACCCAATGACAACTGCTTGCATTGAAATGTATCCCTTGCATACATCATACTGAAATAAGTACTACGATATGAACAAAATGTAGTCTTAAATGCTGATATGTCTCTTTTATATGAGCAGGCAAAATAGAGCAGAGAATATTTAACCATTAGTGGAGATGAAATCAAATATATCCCCATATTCATTTTAAACCACGGCTTGACACAGGATTCTCCCCAATTCTATATAAATGAACAGACAACTGCAAGCATCCCTATTCATTTTCAAAGAGTTAGGACTAACCAGATGCCACAAAAGCCACAGGCATTTGAATTTTTATGTTGTCCACAGGAATCACACTCACGTGCCAGTGATGGGGCACAATCTCACAAAATGTTAATAAGCATGAGAATGCAAATTGACATCTCTAAGTTATGTGTGTGTGAGAAGAACAATACAACGATGTCTTACGTTTGTTCAGCACACTTTGACGTAGGGCCTTGGCCACCAACACGCGGACGTTGGGAACAGGGTCAGATGAGAGGCTGAGAAGACATGGAAGAAGATGCTGTGCAAACTGATCCATGGGCATACCCTCCTCCTCCTCCTCCAAGATCGCCTATACATACAGACACAAAAATACTTTCACTCTGACTACAATCCATAGACACTTGTGTAACTTCTGTTAATGTCGCAGACTACACTGATCCTTTAATACTCATATTTATCAAATAGAACCTATTATGTAAGTAAATAAAAATTACAACAGATGTTGTGGGGTCTACAACCAATCATAATGTAAAGTCCTGCTGAACTCAATTCTAATAATATTTAAGAGAGATCAGAGAATAATGTGGATTAACCTGCAGTTTTCACTGAATTAGCCCATCTATTCTGACTTCAGTTTAGTTTTTAATTTGGAACAGAATTCGCCACAGATTTATTTTATAAATAATAAAAATGTGAGACAGGTTAAGTTAGCCAACAGGTTTTGTGCTGAACTGAGATTCTGTTATTCCCTGAGCTGTTTGTTTCCACACGCTCTTGTGTAATGCCTCCACATGTCTCCACATGCCCTTCCATTCACTATACATATAAAAATGTGTTTATTTTGAGCTCCAATGCTCTGTGTTAGTTTGAGGGTGTTTTGATCTGTCTCTGCACACATAATGAAATGTTTGTGTAAACAGAGGGGGTTTGGTGTGAGATGCTCCATTCTGTAGAGCCTGAGCACGTCAGAATTGTTTACAGTTGTGGTGAATTTAACCAGACTTCCACCTCTTAAGTTCATGGAAAGTTAAAGACTTAAAGTTGGGAGAATCAGTAAGCAGGTAGAAACCATTAGTAAGCATCTAGCAACACCATACCCATCATTAATACACTTCACATTTTCTTGTGGGAATTCATTTTAGTTGCATTTTACAGAATAAGTGATCTGTGTTTGAAGTGGGCAGGTGTGAATAAAAACAAATTTTGCAGGCACAGCCAGATATTTCTTTACACAAACTAGGACTGGTCATGACACTGTAACTCAGCAGCTTCCTGTGTACTGTGTTTAGAAGGGAAAACTGTGTTTAAATACAGTGCATCAATACTTGGGGGGAAAAACAGGCACTGAAGACATACACCACAGATAGAACTACTGTCCCTGGCTTATCTGACCTGACATATAAAGGCGAATGCCTGTCGTCCAACCCATTTAGGACAGTGGCAGAATCGCACTACAAGCTCGTTAATGAAGTTCAGGCTGAGGTCTTGGGCTCCACAGGAGTACAGCTTATGCAAGATTTCCACCACCTACACAAATAAATTCACAAACACATACAGTTATTTCACATTAATTACATTATTATGTGCAGTTACTCATTAATGGCATAACTTAACAGTTCAAATAAACCCTAACGAGAGACAGTTCCAGTTATATAAAAGTACCAACATTGAGCGATACTAGTAAGGAAAACAACACATAAATAGGGAAGATGCTTAATGGACTGGGTTTCAAAAGCTTAACGGATCTTCACGTTATTGTTTGTTTAATTAAAAAGGTGTCATTGCAGCATAACTAAACAGTCACTGAAATCTCACAACAAACTATTCTAGGAGACATTTAAGCCATGCTACAATTAAATGACTGGACAAAACAGGCTTTCTTAAAATGAATGTATTCATTTCAATAAGTCACTAACGGTTTTAATCATGAAAGGTTCATTGCTGACATGAGAGCACAATACTGCATACTTTATCTAAAAAGTATGTATATACAGTGTAGCGTAGTTTTTAAATTATCTGTAGCTTTCCAGTTTCTATAGCTATTGCTGGTACGCTGCTTGGTAATTATCTACAGTTCTCCAGCAAGCACCGTCTACAGTCTGCTGAAGGCATCCACTAGAGCTAATGTTAGTGATATTACTGGTATTGTTGTGGTGAGCGTATTTTCCTTGTTTTTCCATTGTGATAAATCAACTCACAATGGCACTAGCGAGATATAACCCTTGTTTTAGGAAGCTATTAAAGGCGCTTACCATTTGGAAGCTCAATTACAAAATGAGCAGCCAGGCTTTCCATGATTAAGAATTTTAAAGGAAAATGTAAGTGTTTTACATTTACTGGAGACAACTATTTGGAACACTGGTGCCACTAATTTGTAACATATAAATGATTAGTACCTGCATGCAATTTTGAATAAGTAGAAAATTCATTTTGTAGACAAACGTGGCAAGTAGTCTCATTAAAATATTATTAGAAAATGGTTCCCCTCTGCGTTGTAGAGGCAGTACCTTGGCTGGACGAGACATTTGAGGCTATGTGAAGCTTGCGTTCAAGCAAAGTACTCAAATAAAATCACTCACCAATTTGTAGGAAATCCATCGCACTTCTGAGACTTTGTCAGAACAAAGCGTGAGTGCTATTTGTCTGAGGTAGTCATATACGTCATAGTGGCTGTACAGTTCAATTATCAGGATCAACTGCCTATCAGGAGAGAATATAAATACATTTGCACAGAATAACAGCACCTAACAGAGCAATATGAGTGGATTTTTACAGAGAAAAAATGTAAAAGGGAAGACATTAATCATCAATGAGTGAATTAATGAATTCATACTCTGCCAACTCATAGCGGAACCTCCAGTTTCGACTGTTGTCAGTCACCATGAACTCCTGCAGCTGATAAAGATATTCTCTACGCTTTTCAGCATGGAGCAGCTGGGAGAGAGAAAAGAGACAAATCGAATTCACAGCAGAAAGATGTGAAATCATAGTTTTCCTTTGCACTCAAGGGACATGTTTATAGACTATTATTATATATACATATTTTTTTTCTAGTTTTTGAGATGGCTAAAGTATAGTGCTGAATTATGTCCATGAAACCTACCGCTCCTGGTTTACTGGGCTATAATTTTAAATATCACAGCAAGGACTTTACATAAATAAATGTTTAAAGTAGTAAGTGCCAAAAATCAACATAATAGTCTTATTATTGTTGTATTCATACTCAGTAAAGAAGGGAAAAGAGTTAAACAGGACGATTGCAGCTTCTCACCTTTAGGAAGTCATACAGGTGCTTGAGAACTCCAATGCGCACCTCATCCAAGTCTTTGAGGAAGCAGTTAAAAATAGGCACCAAGTCAGCCGCTGTGAGCTGATCCCCCAGAATCACAGCAAGCTCATGGATGGAGAACGCCAGCGTCCGACGCACTTTCCACTGTTAAAACCTTGGTATGTTAGAATTACATGCAGGCAGTGTTGCATATTTTGTCTACAAATTGGTCTAAACTACTGCAGATATACTGCGACACATTTGACATTATTCTTTCTTGTGTGATCAGAGGTTTTCTATACCAAAACATATTTTAAGTCAGAAAACATTCACCTGTACATCAGATGCCAGGATCTCATAAGTATGCTTCAGGCAATGCCAGTTCTGTCTGCCCAGCGTTAGGGCCACACCTGGCAGACTAAATGCACAATGCTTGGCTATTTCAGTGTCCACAGTTTGAGCTCGAGCTGGATCAGTCATGGACAAGTACTGATCCAGTAGCTGCTGAGGAATCACATTCTGGTGGATTGAAGAACAGAAGGAAGGAAAGGAGGGGGAAAATAATGTAGGGTCAGTATGACAGAGTATGACAGTAATATATGTCTCATGAATAAAAAATGCAGACAGAGATCATAAAGCAGTCACCTTAGCCTGCCTATAACACAGAGGAGAGTTACATAAGGCTCACAACAAAATATTTTGACTTATTTTAGCCATGCCGTAATTAGGCATGGGCCGTTATAAGATTCTGACGGTATGGTAACCTTGGATAAAAATATCACAGTTTCACGGTATCACGCTATTGTATTTACTGCTCTACAATGTTGTATTTAAATGTCTGGGTTAAAAAACAACTCTTTTTTTCCAACTGAACACAGTATATTT
>JBBMFX010000101.1:4956572-4974599 GCA_037832545.1 Rhabdalestes septentrionalis | reverse complement strand
TCTCTCTCGCCTCTCTAAAATACTTTCTCACCCTCCACCATGACTTGCTGACTGCTTACTTACTAAAATACAACCCACAATTAGGAATTTTTGGAGAATTGCCGCGACATGCTTTTTGGTGAAGTCCAAAGAGGATTTCATCAGGTTTTTTGTTGTTTTGTTTGTTTTTTTTGTTTTTCTTTTTCTCAGCAAAGGCTTTCCTCTTTTTTTAAAACCATCGGTCTGTCCGTCTCCTTCCGTATTGCCTTTGGTCTCTTTTGAGGCTGACCCTAGTCACCCTACACAAAGTTAAATAACTCTTTACAAAGACAGTTACTCATCAATTAAGTCTTTGTTTCAGATAGAGGGCAGAAGTCATAGACTGTTTGTGATCAAATATAAATGGTATTGTTTTTATATTCCAACAAGGTTTCAACAATTGATAGATTCCATATAACTGCTAGAGATGCAGGTGTGGCATATTCAGGTGTGGAATTTTTTTTCTTGACATAAACCACAATTAAAGGGTTCCTCATTTAGAAGTCAGCAGTTAGCTTCTAGTTCTGAAAATGAGCTCTACATAGATACTTTGTAGGTAGTTGTCTTACCCTTTCAATGCTTTGACATTGATTGAGCAGGAAAAGGATGAGAGAGAAAAAATGTTAATGTTTGATATGGATTTTTTGTGTTTTTAGAAGAATTTGAAACCAATAACATTATTAAATTGCTTTCAGCAGTAACCTGCCACTTCCTAGTGTTGATTTAAGTGGTCTAGATGACTTCTCTTGTATTAGTAATTAAAATATTTATTCTATTTTAACCAGCTAAGATTTTAACATTCACTGTTGAATTTAGGTTTTCATTTAGTTATGATGATGCTGTTACTGTCATTAAATCATTGGAGTGGTGGCTAGCTGTTCAGTTCCTCCATAATTTAACATGGTAATGAAGTAATAACTATAAACGGACATCTAGTGAAGGCCTGTTTGAGGCCACAAATTGACATGCTAGGTTTCTTATGACACCTTGCTGAGTGCTTTCTGATCACCAGTGCTTAATGCCAACCACCTGCATGCTGCTTTTAGAAAGAGCATAAATAGACCTGTTGAACTGCATTTAGTGCAGTGTAGTATGTGAAATATTGATTTGAATATCACTCCTCATTTTGTTAGCATTTGTTAATTAATGGCAATTTTCATTTTCCAAATTTCCTTAAAAAAAAAACGAAATACTGCGATGCATTTAGTCTGTTGTAAAAATGTCTCAAAGTATTGAGATGTTTTTATGTTGCCCACCCCTCATTACCCCCAGTAAGAGAAGTGTCCATTGGTTAAAAGAAAACTACAATTTGTGAGTCATACTTTTATTAGCCATTTGAGGGTAGATGATCACATCCCTTATGTCAATCCAGCTCTGCACCAAACTGCCTTACCATATCACCTCTTTTAAAAATACCTTTAATTTGGCCATGGCAGTTCACCAGTGAGGCACACTGCACTCATCTTTCTCCTGATTGCTCCCACATGTGTCCGTGGCTGGCTCCTAGTGATCTGACATGCCTTTGACTTCTGTTTCTAACACAAGCCGCTCTGGCAGTTATAACTGAAAGACAAAACCCCACAAGGCTTTACAGTGGCTCTCGTTTGGGTCCATTCCCAGTGTGGTTTCCTCTCCAGCTCATAAGAGTTCTGTAAAAAAAGCTGGAAGGAGCAAGGCAGAGAATAATGTGCGATGTTTTGTGTGGGAACTGTCACTGTTTCAGGATTGCAGTACACGTAAAAAATTGTAGGACACCAGTTATAAAACTTCTCACTGTCTTTCTGTGGGGTGTTACCCTGCATGTGTATTGATGGACAAAAACTACTTGACAAAAATGAACGATGAATCCGAGTCTCTAAATAGGTCTGAATGACTGCGCTCTCTCCTTCCTTCTCTACTCATAGTTTCGTGCCCTTGCCCCAATGTACTACAGAGGCTCGGCAGCAGCCATCATCGTGTATGACATCACTAAAGAGGTACGTTATCATTTCTTAGTCTTAAAATATGTTAGTAAAATTATTTGCGCCAATTTGACTTTAAAACTTTTCCCCATTTAATAAGTGATGCTTTTTGTTAAAGCTACATTAGTGAATAAAGTGAGCTTCACCAGAAGCCATTTACTACATTCAGTAATTTAACATGAAAATATGAAGACATGAAAATCATGAGATTTCTATATTGTTTATAGCACAATTTCCATCTGTTCTGAAAATTGCATAAAATTGAGTTGGGTATTTGACTAATGAGGCCTTGTCTTGATTAGTACTCTCAGTTGGCTATTTAATAAAAAAGAATTTGCCTAATAAGTGTATTATATGTATTGTATATCTTGCGAAAAATGTACAAAGGATAAATGTCCTGGCGGAGTGTCACTTGCATTACCAATGAGAAACAGGTTCACAGTGACATCCCTGTTTTAGAACATGCTGTAACCCGAAACAACCAGATTGAACATAAAGCATACACAAATATTAGTGTTCAAAAATAGCTTGATTAATGTTACAGGAAGTGGAAGTAGCATGTTGTTTATATAAATTCATTGTAAATCAGATATTTTGTTTGAATAAATCCAGGGTTGTTATATGAAATAAATATCTGTTTTTGTTTGTTAAAATACCAGTGTGTTAATCATTGATTTAATTGTTCCAGCCATTCTAGCAGCCTTATTAACTTATATTCACATCATTTTCTACTTTTAAAGTTCTTTACAATTTTTTAAATTAATTTATCCCCTTTCTTCTTCTTACATTGATAGTCGAATTTCTGCAAATTTAAAGAACATTAGCATTGAAAAGAACATCTCTCTCTGTCTTAGGAGTCTTTCCAAACTTTAAAGAACTGGGTAAAGGAGCTTCGCCAGCATGGACCTCCCAACATAGTGGTGGCCATCGCTGGAAACAAATGTGATCTCTCGGATGCCAGGTTCATTATTCTGACACATTCTTTGTATACAAAGAGCCCACTTCATCTCTCAACTCACATCGTTTTAAACACCGCATAGATCTCGTGTATATCTACTCAGTATGATATGGTAAGCTGAACTCTGTTCAGTAAAAACACACAACCACATTAGCGTCAGTACAGCTCAGAGAAAAAAATTTGCTTTTTAATGATCCGTGACTCATCTTTCCAGTTAAAATAGCTTCACTCTTCTCAAAGGACCAGTAATCTGTCTTGCTCTGCTGTTGCTTTGTTTGGCAGATTTAGATGTCTGATGGCTTGGTTTTATTTTTCTTTCTCAAAACTATAATAACTATGACTAGTGAGGGCGGTATTGCAGTTGTGCCATGTTCAGACCAAACACTGGCTATGAAAGCAAATGCTCACCAAGCCGCAGGAGAATACGAATGAGTTTCATACCAAATAGTGTAAAGCTATACTTTGAGGTGCAAATTATGAACAAGGTATGTTAATTGTATCCAACACTATGCACAATAAAACTGATTCATCAATAAGCAGAAGTCTATTCTTTCAAATGGATTAGCCTAAACATTTAGAACTTAATTTTTAGCTTCGGGACAAAAGGGAAAATGTGTTTAAAATTACACTGAAGTTTCAACAACTAAACTATAACTTATGCCCTATGAATTGGGCCAGTTTTACAAAGATAGACTGTAACTATAACTTGCATATAGGGTATAGTCAGACTTGACAAAGACATGTCTATGTAATACTGTTTTACAAAGTAGCTTAGACCCCACTATCTTAAGATGTACTATACTGCAAAGAATTGTGGATCTTTTAGGACTGGTTTCAAAACCAAAATAATGGCGGACCAAGCAGACACATCTAACCATGCAACACCTTTCATGCAACAACAAAAGAAAAAAGCCATTTAGAAAAAGATGACCACATCCATTAACAGTGAACATCCTGCTGTCGTCAAGGAAGTTGTCGCGGTTCAGTAAAGATTTCTAAAGTATTTTGTTCCTTGTGGGTTAGTACATTCCCTGAAAAATCTTTCCCGTCTTACAGTTCTCTCTGTGCATTCATCAGCAACCCACAAATTATGAGGCACCCACTGGGTTTTGGAGGTTTTTTTTGCTTGTTTTCTGCTGTCACCATGATGACATCGCATTTTAGACATATGTTAGCCTGGGGGTGAGGTGGCCAACTTTTTAAGTCTAAAATGAGTTGAGACAATTATTTAGAAAAGTGGGGGGAGTGTTATAGTAGTTCTGACGTCCACACCTGTGATAACGCTTCAGTAGTAAATTAATTTGTCGCCCCTGTCTAGAGCCTATGCAATCTGATCCAGTAACCAGTTCTCAGGTGACTTGCATAGAAAAGAATCTGTGACCATAAACATTACATAAAATGTGGTAGTGATATATCGACAGAAAATCATAACATACACATACATACACACAGCTCGGATGGAAGCCTGTACATATTTGGCTGTATCACTTTTTTATTCCTAAAATACCATTTCAGTGTTTTCCCAAGTATTTTGTTCATATTGACTGGTAATGAGGATAATGGAGATTGGAAATTATCAAGTAATACATTATTTGGTTGCTCCCTCTTCTGTTTTTATTTATTAATTAATTTCTTGTATTTACAGAGAGGTATCAGAGAAGGATGCCAAGGACTATGCTGATTCTATCCATGCTATTTTTGTGGAAACTAGTGCCAAGAATGCTATTAACATCAATGAAATCTTCACCGAGATAAGTAAGGAAGCCCAGTCAGTCATCTTTGCTACTCTCTTGTGCTTCACAATATTTTTTAGGATCTTCCCTGCTGGAAGTTTGATTTTAGGATTAGGCTTAATACCTTTCATGTCAAGTTTAGATTTTCCTCATTGGAGCTTTAGAGCAGAGGATTATTTATCAAACGAATTGAGCTGTACATGTGATCTGTACTTTGTGTTATTCTTTCAGGTCAAAGGATTCCAGTTATAGACACAGAAGGCAGCTCAGGAATCCGAGGCTTCAAGCTGCGTCGTGAACCATCCGACACAACCAGAGAACGGGCTTGCTGCTGATGCAGTCTTACACGATTAGGCAAAATAATTTCTACCATTCTTCCATCTCTCACTCTGATATTGCTTAAAACTAAACAGAACAGAGGAAAATGATGTCACAGAAAACGCCAAAAGGATTTTAAAATGCCAACAAATTGGAATTGAAAATCTCAACCTGTGTCCCCTTTTTGAATCCATTTTCATCCACACTCTTGAGAAATGGTTGTAAAATCAGCCGTATGTGTTTGTATGAGCACTCCCCTGACCCTGTATGTGTCTGCCACTTTATTTGTCTGCTGCAGTAAGCACGTAGGGTTCCTGTGAGCCACTAACACTTTTCAGCTTCACTATACTATGTACTATGTTAAACCACTACATGATGCTGCCTGTCCAGACTGACACAGGTAATGCAGGCCCTGAAAGCATGCATTGGAAGAGTTGAAAGGTAGAAGAAATTGTTGGAGTTATTTCTGTGGAGATTTGTTACTGGTTCACCAAACACATTTATGTACCTCTATGAGGCTCTTATCGTGTCATTCTGCATTTTGTATTTTCTCCAAAAAGTACATTGTCAGGTTGCTGGCTGTTACCAAATTATCACAAGAGCACTAGTATCAAAGTGAAGTATCTAAGAAAAGAAAAGTATAGAGAGAAGGAAAACGTCTGCATGATCAGCACTCCGCCTTGGAGAAGTATAGCCCAAGATCTATATGAAGAACCTGTTTTAAAATGTGCCATGACAGAACATTTTTATTTGAATTTTTGTCTTCTGAGGCACTTTGAACTGTAATGCTACAAATGTACATGTTCTGCATAGTTCATACAATTTTTGTTCATTTTGAATTCCAGCAGATTTTGTAAGGCCTTTAGGTCTGTTCTATTGATCTTGTAGAAAATGAAGTAATCACCAGAAAGGAAGCAGAATGTACCTAATTTTCCAATGGCTCAATGTGTCTTTTGCGCTCTCTAGTTATCTGTGAGCGTGATCACAGGTAAAAGATTTGTAGACATGAAAGCCATTCCAAACAGCTTGTTTCAAAATACTGTGGCAAAAAATGGTGTGCAATCCTTGTATTCCATGTATGATTATGGTTATAATTAAAAATTACCATAAATATGAATATGAAGCCACTGAGCCGCAAAGGAGTGGGTTTCTTGTGTACTTAGATGATTGATTTCCAGTTAGGGAGGACATTTGAATCTCTCCTCTGACTATGATGCAAGTTATTTAACAAGAATTTCTTTAGCATAACATGTTACTCTGTCTTGTCAGTAGCCATAACAGGCCACACAAACGCCTGTAGACATTGTTTAGGGATCCAACAACCCTGTTTTAAATGTCTAAACAAGTCAGGGAAAACTGTGCCGGAAGTGTTCGGAATGTTTTCTGAACAAAAGAAACTTTTGTTCTTAAGACCCTTGTGTGATATTTACTGACCTGGCCAAGGCGCGATTGTGCACACATGGCAGACATTACTGATGTGCCAGTTTACAAAGATAGTAGAATTTGGGCCTAGTTCAAACCTCATGTGATGTTACAGTTAATTATAAGGATATTTCTAGGTTAAGCAAATTGGGTCAAGCCTCACTGGCAGTTGTCAGGCAATCAATATATTTTTTTCTGCATGCTTTAAAAGCTGAGCATTTGAACCATAAGCAGTTGATTGTCGTAATTCTCTAAAGTAATTGGAGAGGTAAAAAGCTGTGCGAAGCCAAAATTCTGTTTACGTAATATTTTTGGGGTTGACCTTCAATATGTTTGTCCTGTTTACTGCTTTGTACATGTCCCACATTTTTTCCCCTCTTAAGGTGGGTGGTCTTGAAGCTTGTTTCAGGTGGAGCCAAGTTTTTCAGCTCTAAATATGTACTAATAGAGTGCTAACATCTTTATGCTTCATAGTGAATTCCCATTTGTTCTCCAAAAACAACCCTAAACTATTTTCCAGCCTTATCTGTTGGTGAGTTTTAAATGAAATATTATGAACATGAACTATCACTGTGGTTGACGTTGTGTGAGAAAGCATTTAAAACTCATTCCAATAAGTTTATTAGAACACGGATCATTTAACTCGACATGTAAAAATACCTATGGCTAATACAGCAGCATAAAATTTGCACTTTTAATGCCATCTTTTTTTTTATTATTCCAGTCATGTGTGTGCCTTCAGTTGCATCTTGTTTTTGCTTCCCCTCATTATTAATATGAATGTTGAGCCAATGGGTGGCCTTGTTGAAGCCACTTATATTTTGTGCAAATTGATGGATCTCTTTGCTCTGCATGTGGAATGTGAGAATAGATACTGGGCATAATGGTCTTTGCAAAACAGAATTTTCTGGCTTTTCCTCCACTGCAGTAATGAGCAAGAGATGTCCGTCATAAAGAGCTCTTCATATAGAGGTGTATTAAAGAAAGTCCAATATCACAGGCTCTTCAGAAAACAAAATTGAAAAAAAAATTGGATTGATCAGCCTGGTGAGAAGTCCAGCCTTTGAAACCATCTTCTGTTTTTTTATCTTTAGATTTGTACCTCCAACTTATTTGTTTAGGGATAAGGCTCGGTAAAAAGGGAACCTTGTGGTACTGCTGTTTTGTAAATATGCGATGATTATGCAGCCATTGGATTCAGTGAATAAGTTGTGAAATATACATAATTGGAGTTTAAAAAGGAGCAGCTGATTGCTAAAGATTAGTATTTTTATACAAAATCAAGTCCATCTAATTTAGTGCTTGTCCACTTGCAAAACCATACGTGTCTTGCACTCCGCTCAAATCGGTCACCTTTTTATATTTTGCTTTTTTTTTTTTTGTCTTGTAAAAACTATTTTATTATCAAACCAAGTTTTAAAAAAGTCTGTGTTATTGTAAATGTAAGGTGTGTCTTTGAGTATTACATATAAGCTGTAAGTGTATCAGCTTTGCTCTATATGTTATGTAGCCTGTAACCTTTAGCCACACAACACATTCTCCTAGAGTGCCGGAGGCTTGAATGGCTTTAAATAGAATACCTTGCCACTTGTGAGCTTGATTCTTCTTTTGGTCAGCGATTAAAGATGAATTCATTTCAAGTCCTTCAGAATGCCAACAGTCTTGGGCTGGTCCTGATACGTTGTGAAACTCTGAGAAGCTCCCCACCCCCACCCTCCTTATAGTTACCATGAGATATGTTGTTTGACTTGCTTTAGTCTTTTGATTGATGTACTTTATAAGTTTACCTTTTATTGCAGTATTTCCAAAGTACACTAATTTAACCCAACTGCTTAATCAATTATTGTTCAGTCTGTTTTTGTACTGTTTTCTTTTATTATTATTATTATTTCCCATGACAGCAAATGAAATGGCTTGAAAAATCACTTGAGCTGTTAAAAAATAAAATGGCACAAAACACTATTTCGGGTGCTGCTTTCTCACCTTGGAGTAATACAACAGATGTCGGATCATGTTTCACTGGACCATGCTGATGTTCAGTATAATATGACAAAGAAAGAAAGCTGATCCAGAAACGGCAAGCTTGTTTAAGGAGGGAGATCAAGTAACAGAGGTGTCTGTGTATGTCTGCGGAGCAGTGGCCGTAGCTTCTACGTGGTTATATATATATATAAACATGACACTTGTGGTATGCAAGGCCGTTTGGCAGTGCTGTCCAGCTGTATTTTAAAGGTGCTGAGTGGGGTAAAAGCCTCATTCAAGACATGTAAACACCCGAAGGCTTGTGGCGTGGGTGGGATGATATTTATTTTCAAAACGCCGTATGGTTTATGTACCCTCTATATTTTAAAAGTGCACTACATTGGGCAGCTAGTAGCCTCTGTGATAGGAAGGTTGTGGGTTTGAATCCCAGGACTAATGAGGTACCCTTGAGCAAGGTACCGTCCCCACACACTGCACCCTGGGAGCTGCATCACTGGCTACCCGCTGCTTCAATTGGTGTATGGGTTAAACACAAATAATTTCACTAATAAAGAGAGAACATAATTGTGCCACATTCCGTTGCTTTATTTTTACATTGCATTGCCTCCTTATATCCTGTTTTGACTTTTGAAGTTACAAAACAAGTACAAATATGCCTTTCTGCTGGAAAGCTGCTAAAGTAATGTAATGTGGCCCTTTACAATCATTCGTGAACGCAGCCAGCACAGAGCAGTGTGTGGGGCGGTACCTCGCACAAGGTTACCTCAGTGGTTCCACTAGCAGTCTTGGGATTCAGACCCATTACCCTCCATCTCACAGGGGCAACTACCTATACAGAAGGCTACTAGATATGCCCCTTATAGTGTACTTTGAGGGAACATGTACCATATGGAGCTAAAATTCACCAGGACAGCAACTTTTTTCTGACAGTGTAGGAATGGGGTAAGGCAGGCCCAATTCATTACACAAACCATTACACAATGTGTGCTATGTATAATAATAATAATAATACATATTATTTATAAGCACCTTTCACGACTCTCAATGTCTATTTACAGAAATGATAAAAGGTTAAAGAATAGATATATTAAATTAAGTGTTTATAATCATTTTACATTACTCACAATGAGTTAGGGATATGGTTATTTATATGAGTGCTCTTCCTATTTGCTCAGAATTTTTATGAAATGAGTAAAAGTTCCCTTTGGTATTACTAATAATGTATGAAAAGAAATTCAATTTTCATTAGTTTAATATTTATTACCCCAAAAATGTTGACAATAAGAGATAGCCCCAAATAACAAAAATGGACAATGTCAGTAGCGTTTTTTTTCCACCATTTGTCACAATGACAGCTTGACAGCGACATCTCCTGCTCCTCACTGGCCTCATGATGTTGTTCTGAGGCAATGTGTTCCCCTCTTCCACAAGTGCAACATGCAGTCCTGCCAGGTCACGTGGGGGTGGGGTACAGTCATTAAGTCTCTGCTTCAACTGGTCCCTGGCGTGCTCTGTGGGGTTCAGGTCAGGGGACATTGATGGCCATACCATATTAAGCACTCCAACTTCCTGAAGTCGAGCTGTGACAATTCTGCCATGATCTGGTGGAGCATTATCATCCATGAACATAAAGTTGGGGGTGTGCTAGCAGAATTGGGAGATGGTGATGGGTTCTATGTCTCTGAAGTAAAAATGTGCAGTGACTGAGCCATGTACAATAACCAAATCTGTTTTGCGCTGACTGGTGATGCTGCCCAGACTGTTGCACCTCCTCCACCAAAGCAAACCCTGGGTTTGACCTCAGCTTATCGATCACCTCGCCGTCTCTAAAAACGCAGACGACCATCATTTCTGTGCAAGGTGACCCGACACTCATCAGTGAGCAGGATGGTAGACCACTGTTGCATTGTCCAGGTCACACGGTCTTATGCCCACCGCAAACATTCATGGCAGTGTCTTGGTGTCAGGGGAGTCACCTGCAATCATTGTCTGCCATTCATCTTGTAAATGGCCTGCAGCTGTGTGCCAGTTGCATAACGATGTCTGAGTGCATAGGGCCTTAGGTACTGGTCATCGTTGCCAGTAGTTCTGTGTCTTGATGCAAGTCTGCTGAGACACTTTAAGACACGCAAAGTTCCCAAGCAACATCTGACTACCTGCCGCTGACCCGAAGGCACGCCATGGCCAGGTGGCGCTGTTCGTACGTTAAGTGACGTCGTGTGTGAACTTGAAATGACTTACTGACAATACCAGCATTTTACACTCACAGAATGTTGAAATTGATGCCACATTGAAAAAGGTTGTTTCTTGGTATTGGCCATACGGTGGCCCAGAAATGTCAACACAATGCAAAAGCCACAACGGAGATTATCAGCGACCCGTGTCTGAATGTTCTGGGTTTCCAGGGAACAGCTGATGGTGATGAAGCTGCTATATACTTTCAAAATTTGTGTTTGTTACATGAAAGCCTAAATGTGACCTTAATATTTTTGCACCATGTTCAATAACCTATCGTTCAACGGCAGAGTAATGAAATATTACATTTAAATAATCAAATCAAATCAAATCAAATTTATTTGTATAGCGCTTTTAACAAATAGACATTGTCTCAAAGCAGCTTTACAGAGTAACACATATCAGAGCATTTGTTATATGATGTTTATAGAAGTCTATATTTAAACAACCATTAACCATCACATGAAGTCATTCATTACAGTTATCTAGGAACATTTCCATGGCTGCCAACTCTAACGCAATGAGCGTGAGACACACGCATCTGACTGTCCTCACACACTCTCACGCCACACCTCCGATTTCTCACGCTGAAAATCTTTTTTTTCTACTTTCCCCATTGTGCACACCGAATGTCGCAGCAATCCTCTGCAAAAAGATCCCTAACTTATTGTGAGTCTGTATATAAAGGGCCTCTTTACTTTAGTTATTCAGCTTTCCAGCAGAAAGGCATATTTGTATTTTTTTTTGTAACTTCAAGATTCAAAGCAGTGTATAAGGAGACATTGCAATGTAAAAATACAGCAAGGGAATGTTGCTCAATTATGTTCTCTAATTAATGGTAAAGACGTCATTTTGGGGGACTATACCGCAAGGACAATTTTACCCTGAACGTTTTTTTTTTTGGTCAGTGTATGTAATATTTTGAATTAGATGAATTAGATATGAGATAAATGCACCATCTACCATCTTGTTTCAGTGTCTACTCACTCCTAAATCATTAATCGAAAATACTACATGCAATTCCTTTATCTGTGATGGGTCACTTATCACCTCCCTGCATAAGTCTTGATTTTTTTGTGCCTCATTCAAAATTGTAATCTGACACGACTGTGAAATGATTCATTTTAAGCAGTACTGAGTGAGAATGATTTAAGTATGATGAGTGATCGTTGCCATTGCATTGTATAAATATAATTTTCTGGTGTTTGTGTTGGTAACATTGCATAAGACGAGGGCCTCGGAGTGCAATCAGTCCCATCAGCCGGTGCAAGAGCAAGTAACAAACATCTCAGTGTTGTTTTAATTATGATTATGGAGGAATGTACACTTTCTTTATAAAATGTTTTGTAGTGTCTTGAACAGACCTGTGATATGTGATGTTTAGGACTGAATCATAAAGCATAGTCTTTAGGTTCTCTTAAAAAAATATTGTTTTTACAAAAGTACTTGGTTAGAGACTCACCACTAATCTTAAGATACCTCTGAAATTGCCAATGTCTGAAGATTTTCTCCTCAAAATCTAGATAACTGAGGTGTCAATTTATTAGGCAAGGGCTGTTTCATAAGATACACTTACCATATACACCAATTAACCATAACATTAAAACCAACCTAATATTTTGTCCAGAATATCCCAATTCCATTAGATTGAGATCTGGAAGTCAAATCCCTTTGTGTGCTTCAGATTATTCCTGATCAATTTTCACAGAATGGCAGACTGCATTATCCTGCAGAAAGAGGTAAGTGACATATCAAAGTACCATCCTCATGAATGCAGAGACCCAAGGTTTCAAAGACAAACATTTCTTAGAGCATCGCACTGTATCCATTAGCTTGCCTTTTACTTGTATTTCATACTGGTGCATTTCTTCCCCGGTCAGTGATATAAAGAAAAATGTGACTGATCAGACCAGGTCTTTTTCAATTCCTCTATGGTCTACTTCTGATGCTCACATGCTAATTGTATGTGCTTTTGGCTGTTGTGGGTTCTCAAATATGCAATTGTGGTGCATTGCCTTTTGATCCACAGTCTGCACAAAAGAACTGGGACACTTGACCTTTACATTCCACAGAGATTTTAATGAGATTACATTCAAACAAAAAGATTTTAATATGGAGTTGATCCTATTTTGCAGCTAGAGCAGCTTCCAATTTTCTAGGAATACTTTCCACAAGGCTTTGGTGTTTCTGTGCCCATTCATTCTGTAGAGCATTGAAGAGGTAATTCACTGATGTTGAATGAGAAAGCCTGGCTTTTAAGGATCTTGCTTTGGTCACTGGAGCACAGTCATGGAGTAGAAAATGTACTTCCCCAAACTGTGTCCAAATGTCTTGGTATGCTGAAGTATTCAAATTGGAATTTACTGGATATACCCAGAAAAGCAGTTATGTCCTAATACTTTTGTCCATATAGTGTACCTTTCTGTCATGCCCAGGGCATTAACTTTACCATCAACCTGTGCTACGGTAACTTTTAATGTGGATCAGATGGGCTATGCTTCGCTCTCTGTACATCAGTCAGGTCTGTGAACCCAAAACCATTTAGTCTATTTCCCAGGTGTCCTTCTTTGGACCACTTTTGGTCGGTACTAAACACTGCATAACTAAGAACACCCACAAGACCTGCTATTTTGAAGCTCTGACCCAGTTGTCTAGCCATCACAATTTGATGCAATTTGTATGCATACAGTAACTGTAGCTCAGCTGCAGTTGCACAGTTCCTCAGCCACCCTTTAACCCACTCACCAATGAAAAAAGACCAGAGCTGACCAGATATTTTTAGGTGGCAGGCTTTTCTCAGCACAGCAATTGTGCTGACATGGTGGTGGCATGTTAGCTGGTGTGAGTTTATCTAGCACAACAGCATGGCAGAGTCTCTGTGTGACCTATATTGGTCACACTCAATATGTATTGTATGTATAGGTAGAGATCATAATAGCTTTTTTCCATTCAGATTTTGTGTCAGTCATTCTCCAGTTCTTCATCTAGATATTATTAGTTGACTATACTTAGGTAGACTATTCTTAACTCTGGAGTGACATTGAAATGTTTCATATCGCAATGAATGCTGCTGCACCTAATACACCAGCACCGCACACACCAACATCGTACTAACCATGTCAGTGTCATTGCCTTGCTGACCCAGATAATATCTAGTTAGCAGTTTCTCCATGGTGGAAACCCTCCACTGATAGATGTGGTGAGGTAGATTTGTATGCATAACTGATCAAATGTAATGTGAATGTTGATTTGTACTTCATAAATGTCAGCTTTGTGTACATACACACAGCTTGTTGTTAGAACCGAGCCCAAGAGTGGAGATAACAACAGCAAAACAGTAATGCTTCTAACAATTCAGCTATTTTGTTTTTGTCCTTAGTAAAGTAATTCATTAAATATCATTTGTTAACTTTTCATTAGCTCAAGACAAAATCAATTAGACTAGCTATATGGACAAAAATTGGGGACCTTTTACCAGTACACCAACAGGGACTTCAATATGGAGTTTGTTCTCCCTTGCAGCTGTAACAGCTTCCACTACACTTGAAGGGCTTTCCACAAGATGTTGGAGTGTTTCTGTGTGACTCTGTGCCCATCCGTTCTGTAGAGCATTGCCAGACCCTGATGT
Organism: Rhabdalestes septentrionalis; assembly: GCA_037832545.1. Classification (NCBI taxonomy): domain Eukaryota; kingdom Metazoa; phylum Chordata; class Actinopteri; order Characiformes; family Alestidae; genus Rhabdalestes; species Rhabdalestes septentrionalis. Next base: position 4,960,343 of record JBBMFX010000101.1, on the reverse strand, counting down.
TGGATGAGAAGTCCTGGCTCCCAATCTCCATTCCAGTTCATCCCAAAGGTGTTGGGTGGGGCTGAGGTCAGGGCTCTCTGTGGACGTTTCTGTAGTCACGTTTCTTCCACACTCAACTCATCCAACCATGTCTTTATAGAGCTTGCCTTGTGCACTGGTGCACAGTAATGCTGGAAGAGAAAAAAGTTATCCCCCAAAATGTTTCCACAGAGTTGGAGGGTTGGTATGGTTCAGAATGTCTTTCTGAAGCAATAAGAGTGCCCTTCACTTGAAGTTACCTGGCAACCTGAACTCAATAAGAGGTGTGTCCTCATACTTTTGTCCACATGGTGTCCGTGCCACTTCATGTGGAGTGTAATATGAGTGAGTAATTTATGCTAAGTTGCTATAACATTCTGACAACCCGATCCGTGCGTCTGCACCAGTGTAAGATTAATGGCCCTGCGTGTACACGGGGAGTGGGGGGGTTGAATGTCCCAGTCTAAGATTTCCAGTACAACCTTCTCCCCTGTTTGCCCCTACTGCATCAGCCAAGCCGGAGAGGCTGTTGCAGGAGGCGTGACGTCACGCCGAGCCTCCGTCCCAGTCCCTTTCCTGCTGCATCACAACACAGCTCCGAGGATACTGGATATCACTTTATATTTAGTTATTTTTGTGCAGAATATCGCTTGTTGGTGTGACAAAAGATCAAGGAATCAAGCCTAAGCACCCCTGTGAGCCGTGAGTGTCTGGAGAGGACAGTTTTGTGCGTTTAAAGTAGCGTCGTCCGAGTAAACAGGGCTATGGCCAGGCCGGAGCAGGTCCTGCTACTGGAACCGCAACACGAACTCAAATTCCGAGGTAAGACACACCAAGGGGGAAAGGAGACCCGAGTTAACATGGGACAAGGCTTTATGTGCCTAGATATGAGTGAAGGTTTAGGCAAGACATGTTTTGCCCTGGGAGGGGGTTTTTCAATTAGATGTCTTTCTTGATAGGCCTCAGGTTAGAGGAACGGTATTAGATATGGGACACAGCCAATGTCGCCGGGTGGGTCGCTTTAATAGCCTACTTGTTAGTCTGACAGCACTCTTATTAGGTTAGTAGTACTCGTGTTAGGTTCACGTCAACCACCTTTCACCTGTGATAACATAAAAACAGCCAGATAGCCAAGCTAGCTTTGCAGCAATGGGGTCCAATGCTAAATAGCTAGCTAGGCTGGCTGTTGTTAATAGTGTCAATAGCATTAGCTATGAAGGCCCTTAATTTTATTACTTCTAAACTTATTCTCCCTTAAAAGGTCCCATTTATCAAAGCATGATCAACCAGCAAGTGTGTTAATTTAGCAAGCTTCAAATGACAGCAAGTCACTGGCATGATTGTGGCAAGCATGTTCCCTACTCACTGGTCCGGTGTATGACCGTGTAAGAGCTGCAAGGAAATGAGGATCTAATGTTGAGGTTGAACATATTCATGCTGCATCAAAGCTGATGCAGAGAGGCTCAAAGTTTGTGCCATGATTTTCCTGATGACTTGGATTGAGCCTAATCTGCAGTAATTGGTGGTAACTTTAATAATCATTATTTGCAGTGTAAGAAGATGCATTTTTTATGTGCAGAAATGTCAAGTAATAGTGCTTTTCATCAAAGTTGGTTCTCTTCACTGCCACGCCTAGGACAGTGGCAAACCGACTTGACAGAATATTGCTCTGAGACCCAGACTTTCATCTGTAGTTTAGGGATGGAAATTATGAGACAAATTACATATCATTGTTATCTGGTGTCAGGGTCACTAGAAGTCTAAAATCTACAGTTCAATGTATATTTTGCATTGGAAGTACCATTTCAATACCACAGATATTTAACATGTTTGAATGTAATTTCTGGGCATGATAAGGCATCGTAAATGTGTGTATAGATGTGTGTTTAGTTGTAATTTTTTATGTTTTACATACTATAATGATCTTAGAGGAATTTACTTGCGTTCTCTGCATTAAACCTGGTTACCTGAGTGAAGTGTCCAGTGATACAATGCCAGGGTGCCAAGGACCTTGCTAAAGGGATCCTCACTGGTGCCACTGGCAGTCCTGGATCCACACCTATGACCTTCTGATTGCAGAGGCAGGTCCCTAACCACCAGGCTGCCGAAAAGCTTCCTGTATTCAGCAGGATTCAAACCTGTACAGTGAAAACCCCAGTGGGTTTCTGGATTTAATGTGACCCACATTGTGTTTGCACCACAGGCACGTATTCTAGACCAGTGAATCTCAGCATTTTGCAACTGCAAAAAAAAGGTCCCAAAACACACTTGACAGCATAGAATAAAAAATAACCTAAACTAGGCCTGTAATGATAACAAATTTTGCTGGACGATAAATTGTCCCAGAAATTATTGCGATAAAGCATAATATTGTCATTGTGTCCATTTCTACTGATGTAATGATTAGGGTTGGGTATCGTTTGGGGTTTTTTCGATACCGGTGCCAAATCGATACTTTTAAAACAGTACCGGTGCCAAAACGGTGCCTGAACCAGTACTTTACAAAAGCCACAAAATGATGCTGGATGACTCAAGAAAAACTTTTATTGAGAAAAAGGAATGCTTGAAACTGAACAATACATTAGAAGTTTAAAGTATTATCAGAGGTTCTGGCACGTTCTCAAAGAAGTGCAGATCTCTGGAAAAAATACCTTCCCCTCCTGTAAGTGAGCCGGCCATACACAGTGATATAATTGGTATTCACATCTTAAATGCGTACCTAGTTTGTACTTTCTCACCAGGCGGCTAGCCTAGCTATTAGGCAAACCCACAAGAGCGTTCTTACCTCATTACCCTAAGGAAACGAGAGGGGGCGATAGAGACCAATGTACCACAGTGGAGTCCGTTGGAAAGCAAACAAATGAAAATGATCACGGCTGGAAAATTATCGACCTCATTTTAATTATTATGCAATTAATTGATTTATTGTTCATCATGACAGGCCTAACCTAAATGTTTCGGGCCACAGGCTAAAAACCACAGTTTTTTTATTGTCTATGACTGAGCTGTATCTGCTATGCCAGTTTATCTCTGGGGTCGGAAAATTACTTGTCACTTCTTACGTTTACGAAATTTAGCAGACGCTCTTATCCAAAGCGACGTACGTCAGTGCTTCAGTATCTACGTCTGTTTTTCATACCTGCAAATCTGTACTAAAATTAACAGGCTTTGTAAGTTACACACCTTAACAAAGCCTGTCAAAAGATAAAAGTCGTTAATACATAGGTAAGGGCAAACAGTTACGAGGGTAAAGGTCTAAGGTTTTTTAAACTACTTCTCATAGTATAAATCCTATCTTTAAAACCACTGACAGGTGAAATGAACATTGTTCTCATTATACAATGACACCTGTCAAGGAGTGGGATTCATTAGACAGTAAATTAACCATCAGTGCTACAAGTTGTTTGTTGGCAGTAGGAAAATGGACAGGTGTAAGGATCTGAGCAACACAATTAGGGTCAAATTGTGGTGGTATGACGACTGGGTCGGAGTCTCAAAAATGACAGGTCTTGTAAGATGTTTCAGGTAAACAGTGCTAAGGACCTACCAAAAGCAGAAAATAATAATGCTGACTGTGATAGAAAGGTATTAGTTAGGGGTGTGACGAGGCGCTTTTCCCACGAGACGAGACGAGACTGAGTTCACGAGAACGAGACAAGACTTTTAGACAGTTTTTAAAATGAATACTATGTTTGAAAACCTCAATTGAGTAGACTTTGTGCTGAGATGCTGGCGAGCCAGGTTTGTGGAACA
>JBBMFX010000101.1:4935893-4947858 GCA_037832545.1 Rhabdalestes septentrionalis | reverse complement strand
GGGGGCTTTATTGGGTTTTTGGTTTTAGTGTTTTTTTCTATTTTGTCTAATTTGCATTAATAAAGTTTTCTTAAAAGTATATAAAAGGATATATTTTGTCCTGCTTCTTCCAAAACAAACCAACCAGAGGTACACATGAGCGTTACATCACAATTGTTTATTATTCACGGTAATACCGTATACCAAGGTAAAATAGGGAGGAGGTATGACGGTATCAAAATTTGGATGCCGCCCAAGCCTAATTGATAGTAATTGTAACCAGCATGTGTGTATATTATAGTATGTTTTCATATTGATTCTGTTTCTAATATCTGTCTTTGTTTTTAGGTCCATTTACGGATGTGGTGACCACAACCCTTAAGCTTGCTAACCCTACAGAGAGAAATGTGTGTTTTAAAGTGAAGACGACTGCCCCACGCCGCTATTGTGTGCGGCCAAACAGTGGAGTGATTGATGCTGGAACCTCAATTAATGTATCAGGTAAATACATTAACATCGATTACACTCATACCATACAACAAGCAAAGCTACAAATCTAGCATTGCAGCCACAATATAGATGATTTATCTTTATCTCAAACATTTATTTGCATTTGTTTAAAGACAATAAGTGGGCTCTGCACAAAAAAGAAGTACAGGGATATAATGGGCCAGGATCAGTGGTACGCAAGTACATGACAGTTTTCAGTCTTCACAGCGCAAATGCGTAATTAATTTGTGATTTCATACTCCGTACTCTGCTCCGCCCCACCCTGCACCACCCCTCCACTTCACGGCCTGCCCCGTACAAGAACATCACTTCTCTGTGGGCCAGACAAGTCCTTCCACACTGTACTCATCTTTATGGAGCTCGCTTTGTCCATAGGGCGCAGTTGTGCTTGAATAGAAATTATTCTTCCTCAAACTTTTTTGTGCTGTCCAAAATATCTTGGTATACTGAAGCATTAAGATTGTCCTTTATTAGAATAAGGTGATTTAGCCCAGCGTTTCTCAAACAATTGGCCTTGGACCGGTGGCGGTCCATGAGAATTTCCTGCTGGTCCGCGGAGGCTCGGTTCTGCACCAATCAAAATTCGGTTAGATCCAGCTCTGATCTCAGCGATGCTGTCACTACTTGCCCCGCTTCGCCCCACCCCCTCAAATTTTCACAAACACACATGCATCTTCCACACCAAGGATCTGTGTGAGACTGCTCTTTCTTAACAAAGGACAGAAACAAAAAAACTGCATGTCGAAAAAAAGGAGGCACACCCATCACAATTAAATGTTGATTCTAATTTTTGGTGCCAAATAATTGTTGTGGGTGACTAGAGCTCTAATTTAGTTTAGGTTCAAAGTCAATCTGCATGTTCAGGACCATTTGGCAGTGTTCAAAACTAAAAAGTGAATATAAATAAAAAGTATTTACATACACATTATATATATATATATACATATACATACATATACATATATATATATATATACACACTGTAGCCATACAGTAAAAAAAAAAAAAAAAAAGGTAAAACTTGTTTGAAACCATTTATTTGTCATCTGTAGTTTGATTTTGACGGTGGGGTTGTGATTATGCAGGGCCGTGCAGCCCCAAAGCCTGACATGACTGGTCCCCAGGAGAAACGCTGGTCTAGCCTAACCCTGAAAATCAGCTGTGTCCCAATACTTTTGTCTATAGTTTATGTAGAGCTGGACGATATGGCCTAAAAAATAACATTTCTGATTTTTTCACAAAAAATCCGATTTTCGATTTTAATCGATTTTCCCTTCCCCTCCTCAAAATAAAACTACAGATGACAAATAAATGGTTCGAAGTTTTACCTTTATTACATTATTTTTTACTGTATGGCTGCTGTTCAATCTGACACATACTTCAGGTCTAAAACTTTTAGCATGTTATTGAATCCTGGCTTATCCACAATATGTATAGGCACCAAATATTTTGCAATATACATCGCAATAGCATTTGTAATCATTTTCCACCGTGCCTCATTCTTATAACATGGCACTAGAGCAGGGGTGTCAAGCTCCCGGAGGGCTGGTGTCCATCATAGTTTGATGGTTCTCCTCCTCAAACACATTCACTATACCTGACAATTAAGCAGCAACGTGAACCAGGTGCAGGGAAATCACCAAAACGAGGTGGAGCAGCTAAGCCCTGCACGAGGGCATTAACAGAAAATTCGACTTCAGAGGCACATTTGAATGCCCCCTGAGAGAAGTTCGATGTCGTGTGGTTATTTCCTCTCTGTGTGCACTCGTGTACACAATGCAACCTCCGCCTCTGATTGGCTGATGCTGACGGGAATTCCCTGACATAACCAATTGCTTTCATAAAAGATCCCTCAATAAATGGAGTGGGACCATTGGCACGTAGAGGGGAATAAAGAAACACACCACACGTGTGGATATACTCCGGTCTATACCAGGGCTGGGCAATTAATTTCTACTGGGGGCCACATGAAAAATCTGAGTTGTGTCGGAGGGCCGAACCGATGATAATTGAACTCTGCTCAATATTAATTTTCTCCCATTTTAAAAAGCAATACATTTTATATTTATCCATCATATTTATCCATCTATTTATACATATAATCAGAAATATTTATGTACACGATATTAATTGTGTTGTAGGTCGAAGAGGAAGATATTCCTATAAATATAATTTTTTAAGATTTAGATTCAGAATTGTTAAAGACCGACAACTGAAAAAACTGAATAACAAAAAAAATATTAAATCCATTAATTAATATAAAGGTCAACTGTAAAATAATATAAGAGCAATTGCAAAACAATATAAGGGTTTATCAACACACAAAGCATTCATATTTGCCAAGTTATGCTGAAGTATGTGGCTACAGGTGATAATAAACTAAGAGCTGATTGGGAGACGAACGAACCGGCTCTCTCTGAAAAGAACTGAAGTTCTCGTAGCTGTAAGTGGTACGGCCGTCCACACTGGCGTATGTTGTATTCACAATGCAAATGCGTACCTCATTTGAGTAAATTACACTGCGTGCTCTGTCCCGCCAGGTCCTGCCCCCAAGACACGGATGAGACACAGATATTTGGTGGGCTGGATTAAAAAGACCAATGGGCTGGATGTGGCTCGCGGGTCATAGTTTGCCCACCTCTGGTCTAGACACACAAACAGCACAGTGACCTGAATAATCTGAATGTCGCTGTTAAATTACCGTAACCCGGGTTCTGCACGGCGTCTGAAATGGCACCGCTAGCTAACATGCTAATGCTAGCACTGCAGAGAGTCCTCCGGTGCAGTGGATCCGAGTGGCTGAGCTGCTAAAGCTGTCGGACACCGGACTTGTTTGGCCAAAAAAAATCCCAACCAATTCTATTTTACAGATGTAGCAACACCCTTCCTCTGGTACAAACACCGCTACAGTGTTTGGGTGCAACGCGCTAATTTACCCGTATAGATCGGTGCGTCACATTAGTTCCGCTTCTGCCGCTCGCATGTAAAATATAAAGTAAAATAGATTTTCATAAAAACACATTGAACTGAACTGATAATTCGAATTAATAGATAAAATCGATTTATCGCACAGCTCTTAGTGTATGCTTAAGTTGTCTAGGAAATCATCAGTATGTGACAAGTTGCTTTTCTAGGGAACAATCATGATTGCTGGGTTGACAAAAGCAGTGCCTGTGCAAAGTTTATCCGACTTGCTATGTATGGTTAAGCCTGTTAATTAGTACTCAACTGTTTCTGTCCAAAATGCACAGCAGTGTCTTGTTCTGGATTGTAGCCACACCAATATAGCCTCTGTCTTTAAAGGAGCATCAGGCTGGCTTTTAAAATTCAAGGCATGTGAGCAATTTGATGCTTTCACACTACAGCTGTTGTGAGTTTGTGTCTAAAAGAAGGGCTGGGCAGTAAACGGATTATCTTGTGACATTCAGTGAGCACCCTTTACTCTGATGCCCCTAAATAAAGTCCAGTATAACCAGTTGTCTTCAGAAGTCACCTATTTTGTAAATAATTTCTTCTACACGGAACTCATCCAGCCATGTCATTAAGAACTATGCATGGTGAGCTGGGGCACACACTGGATTTAACGGGCTTAGCCCAAACCCTGAAAAACCAAAGTACACATTTACATTTACCAGATGTTCTCATCAAGAGATGACTTTCATTCCCTAACTACAGGGGGCAGTCTCCCTTGGTAAGGGTCTAGCTCCGGAACCCAGTGGTGGTAGGCTGAAGGTAGAACTTGAACTCTTGACCTCTTGATCTAGAAGCAAGTGTCCAACCCACTAGGCCACCAACACCTCTTCTTGGCAACAGTGTCCCTAATGGCAGGAGCCTCTATTTTAGGCAGGTGGTTTCAGTGTTATGACTGACTGGTGTAAATGTTCTTTAGTTGTTTAGTTGATTTTAGTCCACACACATGGTGCTTCTACACATTCAGCCTTAAGCTGTCAAACCTGAGCTTAAAAATGGACGGGTAATTATCAGGTGACAACTTTTATTTTGAGAAAACACAACTACATCGCTGATACTCCAGAACTGGAGTTGGAAAACACTGATCTATGAGTCTGCAAGTAAAGTACAACTTTAAGCCTTATAATCTAGGGCTGTGATTGTGTTGCTCTTGGATTTCCTCCCTCTTTCTGTAGGGCATTGATTTAACAGTCGAGCAGAGACAACTGGAAATTTGTAGGATATAATTAATGCTCTCTTGTGACTCCTGATTAATTGTAACATGATTTTTTTTTCCTCCTGTCTTTTGAAAACACTTTTTTCTTTACCAACAATAAATGAGAAAACTTTAACAAATCTGTTAAAGTCAAAGTGCATCAATAGAAGATTTCGTAATTGTCTTTAGAAAAACAACTGACCAACCATATGAACTAGGGGAAGAGAACAATTCTTTCATCAATTAAATTTTGGTTTTCTTTGTTCTCTAGATGATAAAAATTTGATTTTTAATATGTGAAACATCAAATGAACATTTACATACATTTAACCAGACATGAAATACTAAAACAATGCAACTGTAGAAACGATGGCATTGTGGTGTTACTGTGTTATATCCAAAGACATGTTTTGTGGATGGGATTTCAGAAAAGGAAGACTTGCCTAATCTGACTATACGGTCTGTTTTCAGTTAGAAATATTAAAGCCGATCACTGTAATAATGCACAAAACCGGAGAGAAGTTGTAACTCACTGGGGAACTGGCATGTTCCCTAGATTAGCTCGCCTCCGGTAGCCACATCTGAGAGTTTTTCCTTGGCTTTGAAATTCAAAGATCGTTTGTTTTTAATGAAATTGAACAGCAGTCCTTCTATACTCATGCACACAGCCAGAACCAGTGTAAAATGGACATTTTGGGTCTGAATGTGTGCCTATAAAAGTAAGCAAAAAGTTGAGTAGGAACAAGAAAATAGGCAGAAGGGAGAAAGATTTCTGCAGACATCACACTTTTTTGTTGTAAAAAGTTAGCAATGTGAGTACAAAAATATTCCATCAGTTAAATGGCATTAGAAATAAAGCAGATGCAAAATAAAGCAGGCTGGCTGGCGGTAGAAGGTAGTGTTGCTATGGAAATACTGTCATGGAGCTAATCAAAGATCATTAAGAAAAATTCAGTATTTGTAATAATTATAGCAATCATAATCTTAATGACTATCACGTGATTGCAATTATTTTAGGTATTCATTATTATTTAATTTGCCTATGGTTACATTCAACACCTGTGCTATGTTTCTGAAATATCATCATTCATGTGTTACGTAAAACAACAGAACAGAAATCCAGCAACAAAACAACAGAACAAATATCCAACTGCGAAATACTTTTATAAGAGCTTTACAGGGCAGCAGTGAAGAATGGTTATTTGATGTTTAATATCACTTGTAAAAGGTTTTTATTATTTTTATTATTTTCATTTATTTATTTATAATTGTTTTTTTATTTTTCAGCACAATCTCTGCACATTATCAGAAAATAATTTTAAAAAATGGCCACGTTGCATTTATATTTAAAGAGCTATATACAATGAAGAAATAAGAGAATTCATTAGTTGTAATTATTTAAAAGCCAGTTAATCATGTTTCAAGGAACATTGTCTGGCTCTGCCATCTCTACACTCAAGGCAAACCCAGTCGAGACACTTCTCTGCGTTGGGCTCTTGCTGGTGGAATAAGCCGCCTAAAACAGAAACATTTTAGCACTTAGTACCCTCCTCTTGTTTTCACACTGTCCTAAAGCTGTTGTGAGTTTGGGTGAAGCAGATTTCCTCTGTGTATGTATTTATATGTGTATTAATGTATGTCCATGCATTTCTTTGTATTTCTTGAATGCTCTTGATATGCTTTAAAAAATCACATCATACTAAAAATGCATGAATTGCTTTCTCTGACGTTTATTTTGAGCATTTTGACATAGCAACTTTAAAAGTAATTATATGCACCATATTTCCAAAAGTATATGGACATCATAATTATTTTTAGCATAAATAATCAATGATGTGAAAGTTCCCTGAAATGTATTTGGAAAAGTATCTACAAATGTATTAGTAATATACTAGGTGTTATGGTTTGTTCGTGTGACAATCATGGAGGAGACATGACCAGCACACACTAAACAGTAAAGTTTTTTTTTTTGCAGTTTTATGTGTTTAAACTTTTCTTTTTCTGTGTTTGTGCAGTGATGCTGCAGCCGTTTGATTATGATCCAAATGAGAAGAGCAAACACAAATTCATGGTGCAGTCTTTAATCGCTCCACCTGACATGACTGACATGGAGGGAGTGGTGAGTAATAATCAGTATACAGTGAAAGTAATTCATTTAGATTTTTGTGTCTGTGTTTTTCTGTTTTTGTTTTTTTGTTTTGTTGTTTTTTAAGCCTGGTACACACACACACATACTACTTTTCCATAGCATGAGCAGTTCATTTGTGTAACTGGTAAAACTTTGCACGCAGGAATTTCATACTGAAAATTCTGACTATATCCAAAATTGTGCCTTTTTCCAATGGAAAAAAATGGGGGGGTATTTATATAAAGCTTTGATCATTAGTGCTTTGTTTTAGTTACGATCAATAAGAAGCCAAACACATTTGTGGATCTGTGAGTCCTGTCCATCTCTGTGTCACTAAATTTTATTCTCCCCATTATCTCCCTGTGCAGTGGAAGGAGGCCAAGCCAGAGGAGCTGATGGACTCTAAGCTGCGGTGTGTCTTTGAGATGCCAATTGAGAATGAGAAAACGGTAGCTGTGCTGCTATTTTTTTCATTATTAACTAAAAGTATACATAGAAATTCTGACTTAAGATTTTGTACAAGTGTAGCTTCACCTAACCTAGACATGGGTTTGTTTCATTTTCATAAAATGATACCAAAGGCTGTGTTTCTCAGTGCTGAAAGGAGTAAGGGCACAAGTAAACTTTTTATTGAGGTCTTTCAAAACAATGTGAGGTAGCCAGCAAACAACATACGGTGCAGTTAAGTGTCCTGACTCCATAGAATGAAATTCAAAGAAATGAGAAACCTCTGTTTTTTACAATAGAGTTATGTTTTTAGTGCACTTTATCAATTGCCTGAAAGCAAAACTGCTGTAGAAGGTATGATGCATAATAAGATCATAGTTAGGGTACCACAGGCCATGGTGTATGGATATTTGTGTTATGTATGTGTATGTGCACGTGTGCTTATTCGTATGCACAATTGTTGGATTTTTGACCATGTTCAGCCTTATCAGGATGTACATATGTAAGTTATGCATCACATTTTGGACAAAACCCTTGTTTTTGTGTCTGTCTGTGTGTGTTTTTGTCATCAGCATGAAATAGACAGCAATAAGATGATGTCCTCTAGTCTTTTGAAATCCGAGTCATCCACGTTGTCCATGAAGTCAATGGTGTCCAGTTTGGATGACGGAGAAGTGAAGAGGATTATGGAGGAGTGTAAGAGACTTCAAATGGAGGTGCAACGACTACGGGAAGAAAACAAACAGATTAGGGTATGTTTTGTGTATCAGGGAAAAATACAAAAGCCACAGATGTGTATAAAAATACGCTCACTCCACTTACTTTTTCTCCCTTGCAGGAAGATGATGGTCTGCGGATGAGGAAGAGTCCAATGATGGCAGCCCAGCTCTCCTCATCTTCATCGGTTACAGTGAAGGAGGAAGGCTTGAGCATCAGGGTGATCGCTCTCATCGTGCTGTTCTTTGTCATTGGTGTCATTGTTGGCAAGTTGCTCTTGTAAAGATTAGGAAAGAAGCAGCAACAGCATGCATTGTGGATTAAACAAACAAAATAAAAAACAACTAACTGATGCAGAATTTATTTGATTGGAATGCCATATCATTTGGATAGTATTGGATTACTGAATTATTTAAAATGAAAAGGAATTTTACCAATTAAGACTTACGTGCAAGGAAAACATTTAGGGACAGAAAAACTGCCATAGAAAAACGATGAACCACTGACAATGAATCACTTTGGCCCTGCTCCAAAACTATTTCAGACACAGTATAATCAAGTAGTTTGAAAAGTCAAATTTCTAACCTTAGATGTGCAACTGAGTAAAACTGTAGTTGGGTGAATGATTATTATTTAATTTACATTATTTTTTTTTGTCCATTGAGGCGCGAGTTTGCAAGCTCATCATCACTAAAAGCTCTAAGAAAAGTGTTCGGTTATGCATCTGACCTCAAACCACTTTTATGAAGTAATTTAAGCATAAGGCAGTGAGGATGTTGGGAGTAAGTGTCAGGTTAATGTTACATAAAGATAAAGAAACTATTAAAACGCTTCCAGTGTTGAGTTTTACACCGACCGGGTTCCCTGTTGTTCTGATTGAGGTAGTGTTACAAGTATTACTTCTGTACCGTTTTTTTGTTTTGTTTTGTTTTGTTTTGTCTTTTTGACACTTGATAAGATGCTTGACTGCATGTCTCCAACAAGAGCAAAAACAGTTTTACTTTGTTGCTTCATTTACTGATTTCGCTTCATTTCAGTCCCCGAGCACTGCACAGTTTAATTTATGCGATTTTAAACTTAAATATGATATTTATGTTTTTATGTTTTAGCTGTATTATTATTATTATTATTATTATTATTATTATTATTATTATTATTATTATTATTATTTTTATTATGCAGATACCCTGCCTAATCTTTGGCAAAGCTGTAGGTTAAAATTCACTGAACGATACCTTGTTGAGGACCTCTTGCCTTGTGACGCTCATCCTAAAACGCATCAGGCCAAAAGGTGACCTATTCTGAGTCTTTTCTTCCAACAATCACGTGCAATACTGGGCAAATTAATTCAGAGTTTTGTGCTAAAGCATTAAATACCACTCAACTTCCTAATGGCCTGTCCCATGTACTGCTCATGTGTTTTCAAGCCATGCCATGTTGGTTCTGTTTTCAGACAAATGCATGGCTCAGATTTGCCTTGTGATTCGTTTGTATTGTGTTATACACTGGTTTATCCTGCTGCATTAGGCTTTAAAGACTCTCCTGTCGTCTTTGATTTTACTCGAACCCTTTTTCTTTTCATTCTCGGTTTTGTTTTGATGATTTTTTAAAATTAAGTTATATGAATAAAGCTTTTATTGCACAGCACTGTTTCTATTTAAGAAATGCACTGCATCCGAAGAATGTTTTCCCAGTATCTTCCCACTCTCCAACTTTTCTTTTTCATTCACTTTCTCACAGTATTTGAGACATGAACGACAACATCTAAAAAGAAACACTATAAGGGACCATTTTTGTGACCTGATGTTTTTGTCTCATGGTTTTTTTTTTTCTTTCTGTGTGGGAGTGTCCCTTCCATGTTTCTGTTTTTCTCCCCTATTGGCTATTCTTTCGGTCTGTCATCTCATCGATTCTAATAATTGAGTAGTATGAGCAGCGGAGCTGAAAAAAATAAACATTAACACTTTAATTGTTTTGAGAAGGTGTTCAGGGAGTAGTAGAAATAGTAATGAATTTATGACTGCAGTTTACTGTAGAGTTATGGAATAGGACGGCTTTGGTGGCTGAGAAGCCAGAGAACTGGCTCATGAGATCTCCTTAAGAAGGGAAAAAAACTAAAACACTTTCCTAGTGCCCCAAACCTTCACCATGATATAATTCAGAAGGTGACTGTTTTGTATGTATATAAATAGTTAAGTCTATCAAAGATGAAAATAAAGATTGATATTCCTAGTCAAGTAGTCTATTATGGTGTAAAAAGAAACTCCCAACTTTGTTGGACTATGTAGCATCTTAATAAATTCAATCAATAAAGCCCCAGACCTGATTTCTTGTGATTGTCATCGTATTTGTTCCTTAATCAAGAACACACATTGCCTGGTATGTTGAACTGGTGATCTCAAACATTTGCTATGCATCTTTTGCTATGACGTTCAACCATTTGATTTCGGGTAATGCCTGGCATGACTTGTTTGTCGGGTGAGGTAGCATTGAGACCATTTTTGGGTTGATTGTCTCTAAATACAGGAAAGCAACTCCTCTTAGTGGTGGCAGTCCAATAATGTTTTACCAATAGAAAGCCCACATTTAATAGACAAATGCCATGGATATAATACTATTCCTTTGTTATTCCCTGGTATAATGTTACAAATGCATGGATTGTATGCATATTTATGGAGTGTATTAATTTTCAGCTTCTATTGAGTGAATACTTAAAACAAGCAGAAAAATTATATGTTGAAGTTTAATAAGCTTTTGTATGATGCTAATGTCTGATTTCTGGAAGGGCTGATGTGTGGTTTCAAGTCTGGGTGACACAAATAGCTTACAACAAAGGTTACTTATTTTTCTTGGGGAGTGGGGGATGTGTAGAAAACAACAGTAACATTGAAACATGAGTGCTTTATACTATTTAAAGAAAGTGTATTGTGACGTTGCAATAGACTTACAGACTCTGGATTCTTTTTGTTTTTGTCTTTAAGTATGGTTTTCGGTGGCAGTTTCCTCTTGTCATCTAGTCGCTTTTAGACATCTTAAAAGAACCCGGCGCTAATTAAAGCCTGTTCAAAAAAATGACCTCGGTGGCTCTTTTATTCGTTTGTTTCCTTTTTCAGTTGACTGTATTGTAAATAGTGCCTGTGTCTGCCTATGATCTGGTGATCATACATACTCCCTTTTTCCAGTCCATAGCTGGGTATTGTGTTGCAAAGTGGAAGCAAAGAATGATCTAGTAAAGCCAGTCATTCAGTTTTAAGCCAGGACATATTTTGCTTTGGCTTCGTTATTCCAGCACATTGACTTTGAAATGAAACGATGACTTAAAGGTTAAAGTGCAGGATGTTGGAGAACTCACAAATGTGTAGATTTCATTTTAGATGTAGTGTTTGCAGCTTTTCCAGGTAGTTGGTGTTGTCACTTGAGGCCTGCTGGAGTTTTGTAAGGCTGAGGGCTAAAAATAAATGCTTTGAGGTATCAAGACAATAGCTGTGTAAAACTGAACAATGAAGAAGGAAAAAAGAACTGGCGCATTGAACAAAAGCAAACAACTCGTCAGACCCCAGAACTTCTGAGTAGTGAACGACCAATATACTGTCAATCACCGAACACTGAGAGAAGAAAATTTCGGCGTGGAAATGTGTCAGAAAAAGGAGGACAGGGTTTATTAAGAGGGTTTATGAGGCCGTGAAATATAACAGAAATGGTTATAAAACTGCAAAAAAATATTAATAAATGAACATTAGTGTGATAGAATGTGGAAAGTGTTGAGAACTAGTGTTGTTTTTGGCGGCCTGTCTTAATTTTAGTTTTAGTCTAGTTTTGCATCAAGCTGTCATTTGAGTTTTTGATGACAAGTCAATTGTTTAAGTCAATAAAAGTTGTATTTTATTCTTTTTTTAGTAATGCAATTCTGTTTAACTCAGTCAATATAGTATAAGTATAAGTACCAGTGTTGGGCAAGTACCTTTAAAAAAGTAATTAGTTATAGTTACTAGTTACTTCTCACAAATAGTAACTGCGTT
>JBBMFX010000101.1:4900158-4911484 GCA_037832545.1 Rhabdalestes septentrionalis | reverse complement strand
CGGTTCGTCTCTCTAACATTGGACCCAGTTCAGCACAAAGCTCCAAAATCACACATCTAGGTATCTAGGCACACAAGGAATTATTATAAATGTACTAATACATTCACCCTCTTACTGTCATGTTTGCTCCTTTGCACATTTCCTTCATTTACAAATGCACAATATTATCCACATCTGCACGTCACACTTATGATTATTTTTACACACTTTTGTTCTATTTTTGTTTTGTTTAAAACCTAAATTGCTTTACCTAATCTTGGCATTTGTGTGTAGAAAGCAAAGAAAGAAATTCATTGCACACAGAAATGTAATCTTGACTTTACACATGACAGGAAATGGTTTGATTCTTGGAATCTCTTCACTCGTGGTCACATTTTTTCCTTCCAAAATGTGCGTACGCATGGATCCGAGTTTGCGCACATATAAGCACATTCTGCCGCCAAGTTTCTTTCTATAAATCGCAACTTGTGCGTAAAAAGAGGCGTATGCATATTTTAGGTCTGTTTTGTGCGTTATAAATGAGGCCCCAGATGACTAAAACAAGAGGCCCAAGCTTTCCTCAAAATATTATTAAAATTAAAAAGTAAATGTTTCAGATCCAGTCAATGAACCTCCAGGTTAGTGGACTTCCAAAGACACTTTATCTTAAGATAACTACATCTAAAAGTCATTCATTAAAGGGGAACACGTCTATTTCATTTTAAGGGAAGAAATTTCAATCAGTATTTCCATCCAATGCTTATTAAAACACCGGACCAGTATATCAACATCATTAGTCATGACATGAATATTGTGGTTTATATTGGAAACCGCCACTAATTTGGTTTAAACATGGTCAGAGTAGGTGGAACACAAAACATCACTGAAATTAATAGTCATAAATATCATTGATATTTAGACAGACAAAAAAAAAGTACGAATAAATGCTCTCCACAAATGTGATGTGTACATTTGAAAGACTCAATAATGTACAAGCACATCGAACCCACCAGAATCATTAATATGCAGATTAAAATCTATTATTATCACCATGTCTAGTTAAGCATGAAAGTTAATTCTGAAATGAGTGAACTAACAGGGGGTCAAGTAAAGTAAGATACAGTGCAAATAATTAAATTAACAAATTTTAGTCATTTGCAGTTTGAAGGAATTGTGGATCCTGACCTGTTGATGTGAAAAGTATTAGTTGCAGAGGCCAGAACTGTTCTGAAGCTGGAGCAAGGTGTACAACAAGGAGCAAACCGGGGTTCCTTCTTACAAGTAGTAGTTGGCTGGAAATCCTTAAGGAAACACATTAACTTACATAAAATCTCTATTAACTGTGTTTGTTTTTGGTATATATTCAAAAAGTAATGTATTGGGATAATATCTTTTTAAATATAACACGAAAATAAAGGAGCAGTGAGGAATTTTGACCACATTAGTTATGTTTCAAGATTCACCATGGTCTCTTAACCATCTCAGTTCATTTCGACTAGGGTTAGGGTTTAGACAAATTTAAAATAAAAAATGCTAAATTAGTTTGGATGTTTGGTATAAGAACAAGCGCACGGCAACTGAACATTTGTGCTGTCATTTAACTATTTTTCAATCAATATTATTCGCTGAACCAACTCCACCAACTTCTGTCACTTGGAATCATAATCAGAATTAACTACAAATTTGTGGAGTCATTCGTCTTAAAGATTAAAATTTCATTTAATTTATTGAATTATTTACATCATTGCTTTAATTCAATGTCAGCTGTTTTGTATCATTTATCATTAATTACAGGGATCACACAAGAGATGATCAATGAGACTCGAGCGGCAGTAGAGAGGAGGATGCTAGAAGATATTCAAAGTATTCTGGGTAATGGAGAGGACATCAACCAGCATGACTCACAGGGAGTTACTTTGGTAAAGACACTCACAGTGACACAGCACTGGTTAACCTAATACACTGTACTTGCACAGTAACACCATTACCACAGTAGTACTCGTGCTTATTTTATAGTGTAACCATTGCATGATTCCAGGGAGGGAACTCTTACAGGCCTGGATGTTTAGGACTATATCGTTTTGTATATGCCGCAAGTCTCTAAACCGTAATGCCATTATCACAAAAAAATAGTTGTTGTTGTTGACAGGTCTTTATGTGGGTGATGGACCTTTAGATTAATGTACATTTCTCTGAAAGAATCATTCAACAAGTTTGATTGATTAATTGACTGAGTTTTCCACATAAATTTTCTTCCTGGCAGCAACATGGGCGGCAATGATGGTTGGTATTTTTGAAGTGATTTGCAGCATCTCACTTACTACCTGCTGAGAACAATTAAAGATTCCCAGCCATTTATTATAGTTTTAATACATTTACTAAGATTGGGTATTGTTTAAAGGTGAAATGGATTGCAGGCATCATTAATTGAATAAATAGTGCAGCATAGTCTGTAATACTGTTGTTATTCAGCAGTAACGCTCCTTGTTCAAGACTCCTAACTCTACATTTGCAACATCATTAAACTGTAATCTGTGCTGGATGCGAGCCCTTACCAAGTGTCGAAGTATATTGTTCAACTTTTTCTACATTTGAAATCTTTTTCTCTTGTTTGGTGATTTGTTGTTAATGTTTTGCATTTGACCTTTTTACTTTGTTTTAGCTTCACATTGCAGCAGCTAACGGCTACATGCAGGCAGCCGAGCTTTTACTGGAGGGAGGAGCCAGGGTGGACCTTAGAGATTCTGATGGATGGCAACCATTACACGCAGCGGCCTGTTGGGGACAGGTATCACATACACGCACAGCCGAAAGACATGGACATACACGTTATCATAATGGTATCCTCTTTCACTTTCTCCCCAAAATACAAACGCGTGGCTTTGTCTCATTCTTCAGATGCTTGTCGCTGAATTGCTGGTTTCACATGGAGCCAGTCTAACTGCAAAAACCTACACTGAGGAGACACCTATAGGTATTGAACGTATTTGAAATCCCCCTGTACTGCAGTTAACTTAACTAAGATTGAAAATTCTTCATGTCTGTTGAGGGAAGTGTTTGGAGAACTATAATTTAAATATCGTTTTATATATATATATGTTCCAATCTATGCCTTTTTACCACACATGCATATCAAAAACCAAAATACTTACATTGGTGTTTGTTTACTG
This sequence comes from Rhabdalestes septentrionalis, assembly GCA_037832545.1. Classification (NCBI taxonomy): domain Eukaryota; kingdom Metazoa; phylum Chordata; class Actinopteri; order Characiformes; family Alestidae; genus Rhabdalestes; species Rhabdalestes septentrionalis. Next base: position 4,908,335 of record JBBMFX010000101.1, on the reverse strand, counting down.
TGTAATTAGACCTTTGTGATGATGAGGAGTTTAGGAATCATCTTCTGGACCTGAAGCACAAGCACGACATTATCTTGAAGTCTCAGCTGAAGCACAAGACCTCACTGTGTCGCCGCACAAGCAGCGCAGGAAGCCGCGGGTATGCATCGACATAAAACAATCGCACAAATACACATTCTTCCCGCTGGTGCCATTGTAAGTCAGTTTACATCGCACTGGATCAATGGTGAACAATTTTCTCAGGGGTATCTTTATGTACCTCTATGGCCAAAACCCTGCAAAGACCCCAAAACTAAACAGAAAACAAAGAGGAAATGAGTTGGTGACCAGTGCAGGTAAACAAGCACCTATAGTGGTTTGTTATAGGTGAACTGGAGATACAGGCTTGGTGTTTCACCCCGTAAAATTGCTGCCAGCCGAAACATATTGTACATGTGAGGATAATCATTACAGCATTTAATTGTGTTTTTTTGTGTGTGTGTGTGCGTGTGTGCATGCGTGCATGCATATGTTTGTGTGCATGCACGCGCATGCTTGCCTATGTTAGGAAAGTGGTAAGGAGAGCTAGTCTGTCTGACAGACACAACTTGTGCCGGAAAGAATATGAGACAGAGGCTATTGTGTGGCGAGGGGGAAGAGAGGAGAGGGAGATGGAATCTGATCAAGAAAACTGCAATCCAGTGAGTATTTGTTATTTTTCTGGTATTATCAGGAATGGTCTACACAGACAAAAAAAATACGCTGGTAAATAATTAAATTATTTGGCCACAGTTGGTCAGTATAGGTGTTCGGCTAGAGCAATAGATGGATAGCTAATAATTAAGTGTACTCAAGAATGTGTATATACATATATAGCTTTTTTTCATTTATTATTATTTAGTGCAAATTTTGTAAAACATTTCTCTTTTTGATTACATGGAATTTAGCATGGGTTTTTGGTGGTTATTTTGTTGCCTGATTATACATTTGCGCTATTGGGTCATACTTTCTGCTTACTGCACTTTCTCTTGAGTTTTGTTGATTTTCCAAATCTTGCCTGGACTTACAGTTTTCCATTCATTAATTTGATTTCTAACAGTGGGAAATGTAAGATTTAAGTTGGAAGCTGGAAGATCTATGATATAGCCTCCCCCCACATTGAAGGAATCAGTTTGCTTCATTTTAAGATACTGAGCCAGTACTTAGAGGAGCTCATTGTACTTCAGTATTAGTGCAAGGTTTGAAGTGTCTGAAAATGCATTGTGCTTTGGAATTGTCATCAGCTGCCTAACCTGTCCAAACAAGGCCTAACATATTAAATAGTCAGAGTGTAGATACTCAAATATGAAGGAACAGCATTACCATTCTTTAAATCATTCTGAAATATGTATGCTGCAGATTTTTACACATATCCAAAGTGCACACCACATGGTTTAATAGTGCTGCAAACACATAACCAGAGTACAAATGGCTTTTCCACTCTTCCCGTGCCACTGTCCCAGTGTTTTTAAGTGTCTGGCAACAGTTTTAAAATAATATGATGTTTTTCATCAAACTCAGTTTTAACATTTGAAATGTCTGTTCTGCTTAATTGTATGATTTAATAAATTTTATTTTGTTCCATTTTACAGTGCCCCACCCATTGTTAGAGTTATATAAAAATGAAACTAAACTGAGTATATGATTACCATACAGCATACATGCCTTAACAACAATAAAATATAACCACATCGTTCATGCATGCAATCAGATTTTGTTTTAGATCTGTGCTAAACTCCTCTGCTTTGAACAGCATGAAGGAGACTCGAACAACTCCTGCAACACAGGTTTTATTCACATTATACTAATTAGAGAGCAAAACAATAATTGTTTAAGGAGTGATTTGAGTGATCTGCAGGGTTCCCACAGGTCAAAGAATTTCTGGAATATCAGGGAATTTCAGTAAAGTTATTCCCCGACAGGGAAATTCAGGGAATTTTATCATTTGGGTGACAAGTCAGGGAATTATCAGGGAATTTTGTTAATAGCATGTAGTGCTCTAGCCAAAACCTGATGTGTATTTAAGCGTCTTTGTTTCTGGTTTGCTCATAACCTCTCCCGCTCTAAAAATGTGCAACATTCTAGAACGCAAAATCTTTGCAAAGTCTGTGTCAACATTTACACTCAACATGCCAGGCAAGTGTCAATTTCAAGATATTTGGTTAAAAATGAAGAATTTATGGACTGGCTCGCCCAAAGTGATGATGACAAAATAACAAAATGCAAAGTATGTGAATCGGTCATACTTCTCTCCAGTAGGGGAGAGCGTGTACTTATGAGCAGTGTGACTGGGGAAAAAACATTTTGTGAAGATCGTCCACGTCAAGCATATTTATAGCATAGAGCATAGAGCCCATTTACCGCGGCCATTTCTAGATAAAACATGCATGTAGAGAATGTCAGAGATGTCAGAGAGGGAATTTTAAGTCTGACTTAGGTTGGGAACCCTGGTTCTGGGTGTTTCACATTTTACACTCACTCTTGAAGGCATTCTCAGTTTCACTTATGCATACAAACCCTATATAAAAATTAGTTCATAACATTTACTAAAGCAGATTTGGTTTTATTTATATGGAACTTTTGATAACCAATGTTTTCACAGACCGAGCCCCTAGTGAGCAAGCCAAAGGCGACAGAGGAACAATAAAAAAAGGGAACATACCGGAGCACAGCACACAGTGTGAAAAGTTTCTCAGCATTTAACCCTTTCGCCAAGTGAAACAGTCAGCCACATAGGGCCTGGGAGCAGTGTGTGGGGAACCTTGATCAAGGGAACCTCCGTTGTGCCATTGGCTGTCCATGTATTTGAGACCATGTATTTGGTCACCTGGAGCCGCGATGGACCTCAGACACTGTACATATGTATATGAATCAGTTTTGTGTGTTTTGTATCTACAACGTTTGTCCTTTTTTGTTGTCTATGCTTTTTTATATCATTGTAAAATGAAGGTGATGTCATCATCTGGGGGAACCTCTTGCTTTGGGAGATGTACCTTATATATAACTTATAGATGAAACTTTAATATACCTTAAGGACCTCATCTCTGCAGGCTGCTTATAACAGGCAACTCCCATGGTATTCACGTTTAAGCTTTAAGTTTACATCTTAACTAAATGCTCTGCTTAGAAATCACAACTTGCAAAGAAAAACATCTTACAACTGTTAAATCTACAGCTGCCATAAGAAACCTCTTAAGTAAGCTTGATGCTAATGTTAGCCATCATTGTACTAAACTTCAATATACACACTTTAAAATAAACTGGCCTAACTAACCAATAACAAACCATGCATAGCCCTATAAAGATTTCAAACATTTTATTCAGAAACACATGAACTATTAGGTCTTTATTAATTATGAAATAATAATTTAATTGAGAATCAGGGACATAGGTTTAATGCAGAAGCCTTCACTTCCTAAGCAGGCTTGTTTGTTCCAATACCACACTATGCGATGTTTTAATTGTATTATGCAAGTGACCTGGTTGACATTAAACAACAAGATAAAAGAAAAATGTCCTGTTTTTTAAGATAAAATCAAATTATTTTTTACATTGCATGGCTGTGGTATTCAATAAATAATCTCCACTTTATCAATCCAACTGTTTGTTTTTCTGCCTGTGTCACTTTCTCTCTCCATTTTCTTTCAGGGAAAGTCTATCTTGAAGGATGGCGAGAAACAGAATAACCTTGTCTCCACCACAACCTCAACTGTTCCTCAACCAACGTCTAATGGTGACTCTTTGATTCCTGAGACCAGTTCAACAAACATTTCCATTTCTTCTGAGGAACCCTGTTTAAAGGAGCGCCCTCAGACACTTTCTGAACTCAAAAAGCAGCGAGTTGCAGCAAAACTCCTCAGCCACCCCGTTCTTAATGGTCACATTATTAATGGGTCGATGGCATCATCAGGAACAAAGGACAGTTTTGAGGACTCCTACATGTCATCTAAAGACAACTTAGTTTTTGTTACTCCTGCTAGTGGGGACCCACCGCTACTTAAATTCAAACAGCCAATAGAAGAGGAGGAGACCAAAAGTCATGGATGTTGCTGCATCTCATGAGTCAACAGTGGACCATGTCATAGCAGCACAGACAACTAACTTGCTGGGCAAAATAAGAGGAGGGTGTGAATAAGAGAATACAAGGAAACACCATATCTGTTTGTTTTCTTTGCCCTTGCACTCATCAAGTACATGTTACGTATTGGTGCACTTTGGAGATGTGCGATTACAGACTGTGCACAAATGACAATTTTGACACATTCTGGCACTTGGACACACCAGCCTTGTTTATTTATCTTGTAAGTGTATAGACAGAGACTATAGCTCAACTTTTTTCTGTACACTGTTTGTTAGTTATCTTCCAGCCCTTTCATCTGTGGTCAATTTCAGGGCCACTGTTGGCAGGATATTTTGGGTTGTCAAACGATTGTCAAACCAACAGCATCATTTAGGGCCTTGAGCAATGCTGGTGGACCTGCTATCATGATGGTGTCGTTGCCATTCTAATAAGTGCTGATATATCAAGTTATGACAAAAATAGGCTTATAGATCTGCCATGCAACACAATATATTTAGTTTGTACTAACTTAAGAAAATGGCCAGTAAACTATGACTAATAAAATAGTTGCCTTAGTTATTTCGGGTTTTGTAGATATTTGTAGGCAACATTTGGCATCGACTTTTAAATTTGTGGTTATGAAGGATAGTTGCCAAAATAAATAAATAACTATGTCTAACAACATGAAGGACTCATACAAAAACATACCACACCAACGATATCATGTTTGCGATTATTAGCTTAATTAGAGCAACTGTATGTGTAGAAAAAAACATAGTTTTGCAGAAAAGTCATAACTGGTGGGAGTTAGAAGCAGTTACCAAACAGCAGAGTTTACTGGCTTTTATGTGCATTAAATATCATTCACTCCACTAGATAGCATACAAAAATAGACAAATCACAGTTCAGAATGTCTGAGGACAGTAAGTTGTTTGCAATTATGCCCAAACACATTAATTATGGTCAAAATGTTTCTTGCTGTTGGAGAAGGAAAAGTAGCAGTACCATAGCACATGTTTAAAACAGAAGAAGTTTCTAAAGCCCGTCTTTTAGTTTACATTCTCCGCACAGAGGAATGTAAGATAGTATGTTACAAGGTACCACACAGGTGGTTTAAAAATAAACCATGTCACTGAAACAAGCCTACTACAAAGTAGTAAATTGGCCATATAGATTTGTTTTTTGTTCACCAACTTGGTCAGGCCAAGCATTACATGAGGTAATACTATTCAAAGACCAAGCGTGGAGCTGTGATTAAATTGCCTGGAAGAGATACAAATGGATTTTGCCTTATCTACAATGTGAAGGATGGTTTGGAATGCAAACCTTTGCCCAAGAAAATTAGTTGCACAACTGCAGTAATTGCAGGTGTGGGTTACTACACAAGCTCCCAAAATTACAACTCACGAATGACCTGTTAACTATTTGTTGCCAAAAGAAGTATTAGTGAGACAAACAAAAGAAGGGTTTGTACAGTCATGCAAAAAAAAAACAATTTATTCCCACTGTGGTTGATATGTGATGTTACAGGGCTGTGGAAACCATACTGGTATACATTTCACTGCATTTTGTTTTTTGTGTCTTCTCTTCACATGAAAGCAGAGACCTTGTGTTCTGTACAGTATTTATTTATGTATGAATATGAATGCTGTAAATATACATCTGGAAGTTCTAATTTATTATAAATGTATTTCATAATTTGTAGGTGATGAAGAAAAGCAGAAAGTGGATTCACAGGCAACTAATGAATGACACCATTCTCCTTTACTTTAGGTAGAATTTTTAATGGCTATTAGTTAGCGAAATATAGTTTGAATTTAATGGGTGCTAAGGCCAACTTTGTAACGACTAATATTGAGTTCATGATCTTTAGGATAGAGTGTCTTACAAATATATTTTGTCTTCCTTCCTTGTTATTAGCCAAAAACAAGGCAGGAAAAGAAAGGGGGGGTGGGGGGTCATAAGTATAATTAAAGTTAATTTGGCAGCAGCTTTGAAAAATTGTAGCATGGTCAAAAACAGGACTTGTTCAAAACACAAACAAATTTGACAGCGCAAACCTGTCTTCCCATTTTAGTTTTATACTTTGTGCCAAATAGTCTTCCAGTCAGTAAAAATAGCAGCCATTCTCTGTGTTCTTGATATTTGTTTATTCACAGAAACGTAATGAAAAACTAAAAAATATATTTCCATTTTGTCATTTTACTACGTTAACTTATGCAATACATTGTCTAAATGGCAAATACTGTGAGACAAATACTTTATAAAGTTATATGTGCATAAAACATATCAATTATTTAATAAAAATGGAAACCGACATGCTGTACCTTTTGTAGCTCCATGTGAATGTATAGGAATCCCCAACAACAAAATGAAAACATTTGAAGATGGATTTGTTGGATTTGGAAAGCTTAAAATTCTGTAAACCTTAATGATGGACTTAATGACAGTTAATATGAATTTTATCATTGTGAGATATCAGTTGTTACATTATTATTTTTTATGAAGCATCTGATTTGCTTTGCTAAAAAACAAATATTTAGTTTTGGTACACACTTTTACTTCAGTTTTTGATGTCTAAATGTCCTGTTCCTGCTTCTTGTATGCAGAGACAATTTTTTAATGGGGTTCAGTATTGAGAAAGTAAGTTTTAGTCAAAAAGATGGTGCAGCTTGTTATTTTTAGAGGGAGCCACACATATTCCTAAATGCTATTTTGATTAGCTAAGGAAAATTTGATAAGGAAAATATTAACAATAAAGGGAATATTGTGTTGTATTTATTTTTTACTTTAATTGGTTGCCCAGACATCAAAAACTGCAGTCTACATTGTCTTATAAATTTACTGTTGCACTGTATGAGATACTGCAAATAAAATTTTGCCCATATTTCCTGGTAGACTCTGTATATTTTTGACATGTGTGTACAATTCTTGCCTAAAATTATAGAATCCTATAACATGAGTATTTTTATCCTTTAGAGCAGCGGTCCCCAACCCCCGGGCCACGGACCGGTACCGCGCCGTGGGTCACGTGGTACCGGTCCACGGGCTACAGTATTAAATTACAGTATTTCCTTTTTTTTATTTACTATCAGAGACTAAACGATGTTTGATTTTGAAAAAATGAACGGATTTCTTATATTAAACCGGGTCGTGACAAAATTAAGTTTGGGGACCACAGATCTATGTAGGAATGGAAGAAATATAAAACCACCAGCGACTGCCTTCTGTCTGGAGATCCATTCAGTATCTTGCCTCAGAGGGTGCGGACGATCATGAGAAAAGTGAGGGATCAGCCCAGAATTACATGGTAGGAGCTTGTTGAAGATCTGAAGGCAATTGAGACAATAAGAACACCATTCGTATCACACTACATCATAATGGATTGAAAACTTTCAGTGCCCACAAGGTCCCCCTGTTTAAGAAGGCACATATACAGCCAAGCTTAAGTTTGCCAGTGAACATCTAAATGATTCAGAGAAGGCTTGGGAGAAAGTGCTGTGGTCCAAAATCAAGCTCTTTGGTATCAACTCGTCCCGCCGAGTTAGGTGGAAAAGAAATCCTGAGTATGACCTGAAGAACACAATCCCACAGTGGTCCCAGTTGCCTTCAGATCATTAACAAGCTCCTCCCGTGTAGTTCTAGTCTGATCCCTCACCTTCTTCATGATCGTCTTCACACCATGAGGCAAGAAACTGCATGGATCTGCTTACACCCTTTATATCCATAAACATAAATGTATATCCAACCCAACCATAAATCTAACCCTAAACCCTTACCCTAACCATAGCCTCAACCTTGCTTCCACTGTATTCCTAATCCTATCCTAATCCTAAACTGTCATTTTACTACGAATGTCACATGCACGGATCATGTGTCACGCAAAGGTCAAAGTGAAATGGGAAAAAAAAGGAAATGAATGCATCACAGGGTATATAAACAGGAAACAAGATTTCATCGTTTGATTTTTCATGGAGGCCCTCATCGCCGTGTTACCTCAACTTTCTTCTCATGTGAGTAAACAATTTTCTGTGCATGATTGTGAACAAAGATTCTGGTGGACTTCCTTCACTTAGTTTAAAACGTTTGCAGATCAAAG
>JBBMFX010000101.1:4888768-4900058 GCA_037832545.1 Rhabdalestes septentrionalis | reverse complement strand
CACATGCGCACTCTGGTCAAAGCGGCAATACTGCGACTAAGGTGTTTACATGCCTGTATATTTCGATTAAAATCGGCATGCGCCACCTATATTAATACGATTATGCTTGCTGCGATTATGAGCTTAATCGCATTATTATAATCAAAGTATTGCGTTTACATGAGAAAGTTTAATCGCAATATTGCCAAAATCTCATTATAATCGCATTAAGAGGGTCCATGTAAACGCACTCACTGTCTGCAGCTCTTCTCGCCATACATATTTGACATGTCACAAAATGAAGCTCTGCTGAAAATACATGCAAATGAGAAAAGGCTAAAGGTTTATTGGTAGAAAACAAACAGTTCTTAAGGGTGAAGATTTTACTTTTTGGCCATGATTGTTTCCAGTAGCTTAAAAAGCCTGTCTTCCCTTGCTGCAGCTTCTCTATCTCTCCGCTCTTCCCTTTCTCTGTATTCCTTCTCTCTCCTCTCCTCTCTTGCCAGCAGCTCACTCTCCCATCGCTCATGTCTCGTGATCATTTCTTGTTCCCTCCTCCTCTCCCTCTCCAGGGCCTGCTTCTCTCTCTCCTCTTCTCTTTCCATAGCTCTCCTTTCCCTTTCCTCTTCTCTTGCCACAATCCGCCTTTCCCTCTCATCTTCCCTCTCAGCCTCCCGCCTCTCACGCTCCTCCTGCCTCCTTTCCAGCTCATGCAGAGCTGTAATCAAACACTGCTCCCTTCTCCTCTTAATGGTGGGAGCTTCTTGAGCCGAGGAGGATACCAGAACCGGTGAACCAAAAGGGGTGGAGATACTGGATTGACCGGAAGGAATGGAGGGAGCGATGGTGATCTCACTGCCCAAAGCCTGATCCATAAATGCGTACCACTTCCATGGAGAAGTGGATGGGTCTCCTCCGAATAGGGACAGGCTTTTAATGTCCTGAAAGTGAGCAACAAACCTTCATTACATATAGAAGCATTCTTATCATGGGATGAAATGAAACTCTAGTTATTGGAACCTCTTGTACGTCTTGCATCCAACTTTTCAGGTAATTACTAAACACTGCAAGCCCATATAGTGGAGTTGGTGACCTTACCTTATATTTCTGCCTTAGGTTTTCCCATTTCTTTTTCACCCATCCTGCTGTCACCCTGCCCTCCAGCTGTTTCTCCTTGACAAACTGTCTGTGGAATCAGAAATCATTGATTTATCAAGTTTTGCCAAAAGACTGGAAAAAAACGGAAACACTACCTACTACAAAGTTACTCACTCGAAAGCTTTCAAGGCGGTATTCCTCTTGCCTGTGAATAAGCTTCTGTTGCTAACGCGCCACACAATGAGGTCTGCTGTGTTGGCATCTGTCCCTAAAAGCAGACTTAAGTATTCAAACACCCACACTTTGCATCTTCGTGTAATTAACCTAGACACTTCATTCACTCAAATGCCCAACAAAAGTTTTTGCTCTCTTGATTCCAGACATAATATTTTAAATATGTATTGTTTATTAAATGAATGAGATATGATCAGATATATTTTCACCAAAAATAAAAAATGTCCCTATTCTGACATCCATTGCAGTTCATCCCAAAGGTGTTGGATGTGGTTGAGGTCAAGGTTTTTTGCAGACCAGTCAAGTTCTTCCACAAAGAACCCATCTAACCATGTCTTTATGGAGCTTGCTCAGTCATGCTGGAATAGAGAATGTTCTTCCCCGAACTGTGTCCACAAAGGAAGATGCATGACGTTGTCTAAAATGTCTTTGTATGCTGAAGCATTAAGATTGCCCTTCACTGGAAGTAAGGGGCCTAGCCCAAACACAGGAAAACGGGTGTGTCCCAATACTTTTGTCCATACATTGTGTGCAATGCTCATCATTCTAACATTAATTATGTGGCAGACTTTGAGGCACTGAACTATTCAGACGTCTGGTTCCTACTACCAATCAGCATGTTTAACCAGATTGGACCATTTTACAGCAGAGATCTGTCTAAATGACACTGTTTACACCTTAATTATTTAATCTTTCTAAAACTGGAGGTTAGGATTTTGGTTTGGTGCTTCCAAAAAGTGGGTCAGTGCAGCAGATCGCGAAAACGCTGCCCATCAACTTTCACAGGTTCAAGTATCTGAGAATGACGGCGATGACCAGCGATACAGACAGCATCCCTCCTGCTGGTTCTGCAGGGAGTTTCAGTATAAGAATTACTGAACACACTGATGCCAAGAAGTGGGAGTTTCTGCCTGTTCCTCCTCTCTCTAATGACTGTTAATTAAGCAACACAGTCTACAATCTCATGCATTAGTGAGGAAAAGACCTACATTTAAAGTTTCCGAGGCTTCCGAACTCTAGCGTTACATCTACCTCGCTTTCCATCTTATTTCTGTTTGTGCGCTGTCTTTTTCTTTTCTTTGTCATTTCTCTTCTTCCAGTAGACCAGCAAAGCGCATCATCGCCCCCTTTTGGTTCAGAGGCGCAACGTTTGTTTGTTTGTTTATTTATTGTGATTTATTTAGTGTGATTTATTTATTTGAGATGATGATGCTCTCCCGGTCTGTTTCAGCATGATAAACTTTCTTTAATATTTTCTAAGACATGGATTGTGCACACTGTTGAAGGTTTGAAATTCATGTTGGGGTCAGGCAGGTCAATAGAAGACACTGAGAAACAAGTAAGTTACCCTGAAAGAAATTGTTTAAAAATGTCCTTGTTTTCTATGTAAAGACTCCAGTGAAATAAGACGTTCCAGCGGAATATCTGCATCTTTGAACTGTTAAGAGGACAAGTTTGCTCTAAAATGTGTTGAGACCAACATTTGCATTTTGATACAGAATTACACTCAAGAAAATATACAAGAGATGTACTAGTTAAACATGGCATATAAAAAATGTCTAAATGCAGTTTCTGTTTATTTACAGCATTGAACATATTGGAAAAAATACATTTATTTGCTATAACATTTGAACAGGTTGCATTTAACATTTTATTTCCAAAAATTCAGTAAATAAGGAGTAATCATGAATTAAATTATGCATGCAACTTTCACTACACAAAATCAATATATCAAGACATTTGCATTCAGATGGAATGGCTGATCAAATGCATAAAAGCAGTTTTCAAGTGTTAATGTAATCTTTTTGCTCGCTTGCACACTTTGTACAGATTACAATGGAAAGTCTCCAGAATTGTGTAGATGAGGTAAAAAAATTGTAGTGGAGGAAGTTCAGGACAATCTTGTCCCTGCCCTGATGGAATTCATGCACGGTTCGTCACCATGACCTAGATCACATCTTCACAGAGAGTCTCTGTGGGGCTTTGCAGAACCAGAGATCAGGAACTTGACATTTTTTTAAAAATTATTATTAAAATTGTATCTGTGATTGTGTCCTACATCTTTTCTGGCTATAACTCAAAAGTGAAACAATAAATAATAATGGCATGTGACCATTCTCATACTCAACGCAAAGATGCTCTCTTGTTAATTAGTTGGTAAAGGCAAGGAGGATCTGTCCATTGTTGTTCAAATAAAACCTACCAAGACCTGTAAATCTTCAAGGTTTGAGCTTTTCTGAGGTTGATGTTACACTATATGCAAACACTGAACAGTCTCCACTTCTCAGTAATCTGACATTTGATTATTTACATTAACATTCCTTTAACCTGTCAAGCCAACAGATCCTGGCTTAAAGAAAACATATGATATAGCCAACGCTCATTAATAGTTCAAGGTATCAAAATCAGCAGCTCTGTACTCCCTGGAAACCTGGATTAAGAACCTCTACAATAAGATGAATGCCTTAATAGCATTCTCGCCTCGTCTTTTTCATTTGCCTCAGAGAGAAGGCTCCGTGGGTTCCTGCTTGAAAATATACATCCTATAGTCTGGTTTTTGTTTTAATGTATTAACTCACATACAGGGGTGGAGATAGCTCAGTGGGTAGGACATTTGCCTCTGAGCAATCCTACCTCCAGCACCACCACTGGGTCCCTGAGCAAGACCCTTAACCCCAAGTGGCTCCAGGGACACTGTCCCCTGTAGTTAGGAATGGGAGTCGCTTTGGATAAAGGCATCTACTAAATGCCGTAAATGTACATTTACATCAAATCATGCAAGAAAACACAATTTTCACATTATAAATGTAATTAAACTACACAAAATTAAAACCAGTTTACTCCCATTCCCCTTTTCTTCACCATAGGCATCCACACACTGCTGACCTGATCCACCATCCTCTAACTTCTCTTTCTGTAAGAAACTTGCCTCCAAAGGCCAAAACTGTAAAACACAAAAATCTGAAATGTGAGCTAAAATGAAGCACCCAAACAGAAATCAGCAGAAGCAATGACCTTGATCTTAACTCTTACCAGGAGATCACCATACTCACATGCCAAAATTCATTTACATTTTTTCAAGACATTTACAGCAAAAATGTGTTCAATTAATTTAGATTAATTCATCATAGAGCTTGTAATTAATAGGTATTTTTTTCAATCACATAACATCCTTAAAAGTTGCAGACATTTTTGCTGCAGTGTATTCATCAGCTGATGATGGTGGCGGCTGTCACACACACATAGAGTATGCCCTCACTTCCCCCAAATATTCATTACAAGATTCAACACTAAATCATTTTGACTGGGTAAGTTCACAATTTATTGAGTTCTACTTTGATGAATACTGCTTTCATTGAATAATACTTCGTTGAATACTACATTAGTTGAATACTGCTTTGTTTATATACACATTCATGGGAGCTGATGGTCGTGTGCATAATTGTATCTGGTGGGCGGCTTTACCCCAAAATTCCAGGGCTGATTTTCTGTCCCTGTCAGCCCCTGACACTACTGTTACAGTTGTTACAGTGTCTATTTACTCTGTTGTCTGTGTCTGTCGTAATTTGCACTATGTTGAATGATGCTACATGTTGCACTGTGGTCTCATTTCACTATGTACGTATCCATAACAGATGAAAATAAAGTAACCTTGAAACTTGTTTAGCGACACTCCAGTCCAGGAGATGGCAGTAACAAGTCTTTTAGTTGAATGTCAAAACCGCAGCACAAAATGGGTGAAGAGTGTGTCAGTTTTGTGTTCTGTTGTTATTAGTGGACCAAATTCGTGGATTTAACGGTAAACTAATTTTCCTTTTTTGTAGCACTAAAAGGTCCTTACAGTATAACTAACTGTACGTTATCTTTAGAAGGAACGATCATGCAGGATTATGTTGTTCTAAATCTTCTCTAGACGCCTCAGATTTCGACATATGATTTATACATGTTGGCTTGCTATATGTGCAGGTCATGGCAGAAACACAATTATACTGGACCTGATTCAGCATCTGCCTCAATGCTATATTTGCTTTATACAATATACTTTATATGTAGGCTACTTTCTACATTTGTATATAGCTACTCGTTATACAAGTTGGCTTGCTGTATCCATGCCTCGGAGTACACTGAAAAAAAAGATTATTCTACTGGAAGTAGACTGCTAAATTTAAATTTGCGACCAGAGCTGTCCTAGTACGTCCATATTTTCAATTGTAGGCGGCATAATGTACGATATTTTGGTATTTTGTTATACGTATCGTTGCATGTCAGCATGTTAAGAGAGGTTTCTTTCACATTCTGTATGTTTGCTACTGCCTCGTTTGAATTCAGTTCTTTGAGAGATTAGGCCTGTCCATGAGCTATGTCTAGATGGATCACAGGCTTTATTTTATTGGGCTTCTTTAATATAGTGTAAATGTTTAATCAAGTCAACCATCCTGATCATTTTTGTTACATTTGTGATAGACACGCTGTGTGATCTTGACCAAGAAATTGACGATTGATGACAATACTCTCTGGGAAGTAAAATGGACAGCAGGATAAAAGCTGGGTACCTCATAACTGTTACTCTGACCTTACTCAGTGGTTTAGTGGCAAAAGAGCGATGTACTTTACTGGACTGCTGTATATGTATAACAACTTCTGAATTTCCGAAGAAGAAAAAGTCAAAACCCATCTATTCTGATTGTGATTCTGCTCTTAAACCAGTGCTGCATAATTCAAAATTCAGGTCCAATTCCTCTTGCATTCTGTGCAGCTGGAACTGACTGTTCTGATAGCTATGTGCCTTCAGATTTGAATTCAGCATGCTGGATGTTGGATAGGACCCAGGCAAAGGAGCAGACAGAAAAAAATTTTTTGTGATCCAATTCTAGTCTCATATGTTTCATTGTTTGCAATCTTTTTGTGTCTTACAGTACCAGGATGAATCAGATGTCTGCCTTGATCAGACAGGCTGTGCGAAATCTCCCCTCTTTAGGTGTTTGCGCACCATGCACTCATCATGTGCGATACCTGGCTTCTAAACAGGTAATTTCCCCATTCTCTCTGAAGCTGCTTTACGCACAGTGTAAAATTTTACTCTCTGCTTCACCCTGCTGTGTGCCAGTTCGTTTTGGTTGGTTTTTGTTTGTTTGATCGTTTACTATGCTTTACTACACAAATTTCAGCACAAAAAGTTCTTAATGATAACATGATGACTGTAGTCAGAAAGGTATATACCAAATATGTATACAAATAGATAAAAAAAAAAAATTTTGTCACTGTAGTACACAGGAATGGACATTGCGCACATACACATTTTCTGCGTTCCGGGACTTACTGAAAATTATCCGACGCAGCAACAGTGGCCCAAGAATTTGTAGGAAAATTAGAGTTCCTGCATTTATTTTTTCCCACTGACTATAATGATGAACAGATTATACGTTATGCAGCTGTACTTATAACTAGTTTAATTATAGGCAGAGCTACAGGAATGTTATACACTAAAGAATTACAAAATTAAAACCACTAACAGATAAAGTGAATTACTTCGGGTGACCATTAGGACCTTAGAGACTTTAACAACTGGCAAATTGGGTGTGAGCACCTCCTGACACGTAGGGCTGATAGCAAATTCTTTGCTGCATTCCATTTATTTCGGAGTTAGAAAAGTTGACTTCAGGGGGCTCTCCGGTTTAAATTTCCTGTTGGGACCCTAGAAATTCTGAATTTTCTGAAGATTTTGTGTTTGCTGTGTGATTAGGCAAAAAGTTTAATAAAACCTTAAGAAAGCATGTAGAATGAATCAAACAGTGTTCGCTTAAAGCTTAGTTATATGGTAGCATATAGCAGACAATCTTTTCCATAGCATACAATTATTAGTTACATTAGTTACTGCAGTTTTGTGTGAACTTGACAATTCAAGTTCACACAAGTCACCTACTGATGCATGGTTTAAAAAATACAGTCCAAATCAAGCATACTTTTGCATATCTGTCAGGGGCGTATCAAGCTTTCCAAAAGTGGAGGTGTTCTGGGATGGGGAAGCCAAGTTATAAATACAATTTAATCAGTTTAATACAGTGTAATCTGATAAAAGTGTGTGTGTGGGGGGTGGAATAGAGGGTTGCCACATTTTGACTAATTAAGCTGAAACTTAATGTGCTGCCATTTGAGTTACTGTGTATGAGAAGTGTTAATGATGACTCAGTAGTTAATATAATCAAGCCAACAAACAGTAAATGGACATTAACCAAATGTCATGGGCTTGTGATAAGACTTCATGTTGGAATTCTCTTTACACCTCCCGAAAGTAGGTGGCACTATTTTTTTTAGGCAAATCAGTCATACTCTGAATATCTTGTAGAAAGGTAGAGAGAGCCTGACATTTTAAACCTCACTTCCTACCATTGTATCCTTGAGTAAGACACTTAACCCTCAGTAGCACCAGGGGGATTGTCTCTGTAACTAATGTTTGTATATCACTCTGGATATGAGTGTCACCCAAATGGCACTTTACTTAACTGCTTATGTGTAAGTAATCATATAATCATTTAATAGTGCTTAGTGACCTTTTACCAAAAAGACTGAGCAATTTGCAAAATTGTTGTGGCTTCAGCTTGAAGTTTTGGTAAAGATAGGGTATTTGTCTCTGGAATTTTGGTTACATTTGACCAGATTTTACCAGGATTGCCAAAGTTTTGTCCGTTATGTTGTCTAAAGAGACAATTTGGTTATAGATTAATGCTTACACTTGAGTTCCTTTGACTTGAATCGAGCTGCTCCCATGCTGACTGGGTGTCATTCACCTGGTATTATCCACCTTAACTTTTTTTTGGCCACTGAGATTGAATATTCTGCTAATATGCTCTGCTATATCACATGTTTGTGTGCCATTAACTTGTTGTTCTTGTGTAAATGTTTTTTTCCTGTCATGAGCAGGGACTGATTTTACCATTCCTTTAGTCTGAGCGGAATCGCAAATGGTGTATCTCTCCAGGGATGATGAGTTGAATTTATTGTACCAAAAGAGAGTACATGTCAATTTGTCAGAATTATTTAAAAATAACATTTTAATCCTTGTAAAAGGGGTGAATAATTTGCTCAAGTTATCACAATTATTATGTATGTCCGAGTCTAAAATTGGGAATCGTGGATATAACCCATATTTTAAACAGGTCATATGATGATTTGGCTTTGTTTGTGGTCTTTTGTTGTCCAGGGTAAAGGGCATGGCAAAGGTCAGAAGACTCACCCTAAACCACAGAAAATTGAGAAGCAGGAAGTGGAGATCAAGCAGTCTATGATGGTGTCTGAACTTGCTCAAGCTATGAACAAAGACATAGGTCACTGCATATCTATTTACAATGAAAAGCTAATCTAATATGTGTCTAATATAGGTTTTAACACTCTTACTGTGGACCTTTTGCAGATCATGTATTTGAAGCCCTGCTCCTCACATCTGTAGACCTAGATAATCTGGAGCCAAGCACTGTGTTGGGGGAGAAGTGGATAAAGGAGGTGGTAAAGAAGTGTGGAATGAAATACAAATGGGCGAAAATATTGGAAGATAAAGTCAGAGAAAACAAAGACATCCAGAGACAGTAAGATCTCAATTTCAATATTACAAATCTTTACAGCACTTACTATACAAAGTGAGATTCCCTATTGTGAGCAATAAAACAAATAATTGTCCTTTTGGAAAAATTGAAGTTAAATTGTATTTATGCTGGATACATTTATTAGATGAGTGTGTGTCTGTGATAAGTTCCTGGGCATTATATATATACATATATATATATATATAATTTGCCAGACCTCCTCCAGATCTTGCTTGTTTAGTAAATCGGCCTCCAGTAGTAACCATTATGGGGCATGTAGATCATGGGAAGACCACACTACTGGACAGCCTTAGGAAGAGCCAGATAACCTCACAAGAAGCTGGAGGCATCACACAACACATTGGAGCCTTTCTAGGTAGTACCATTTCTTCATTGAACATAGATGTATTTCAAATTTGAAGATGTGAATGTACTTACAATTAGATTTCTTTTTGATTGTTGTCCAGTCCAACTCCCATCTGGTGAGATTATCACATTTCTCGATACCCCTGGACACGCAGCATTTTCTGCTATGAGGTCTCGTGGAGCCCTAGTTACAGACATCATCATTCTGGTTGTTGCAGCTGACGATGGAGTAATGAAGCAAACCATTGAGTCCATACAGCACGCTAGGAAATCCAAAGGTAAGCCGAACTTAGCCCTAACCAAAGGGCATTAGTATGTGGTACCTGCTGTTTTATTAGTATTATGTTTGACTTGCAATAATTATTGGATGGTGTAATTAAACATCCTTGTTCACTCTGTAAATACAAACTCAGCAAGTGCTGTCTAGGCAACTTTTATCACTACAACTATGCAAATGTATTTTTCTCTAGTGCCAATGATTGTAGCAATAAATAAATGTGACAAGCCTCAGGCAGACCCCCAGAAGGTGAAACATGATCTTCTGGCCCATGATGTTGTATGTGAAGAGTTAGGAGGAGATGTTCAGACCATCCATATATCGGCTTTAAAGGTGTGTGTATGCTTTTTGTCTTTACTATAGCTAAATAGTAGTCATTACATTGTGATGTGAATGTTCTGTATTTTTTAGGCGGAGAATCTCTTGGAGCTGGCTGAAGCCACATTAGCGCTTTCCGAGGTGCTGGAACTGAAGGCAGACCCTTCAGGTTTAGTCGAGGGCACTATCATAGAAAGTCAGATTGACAAGGGCAAAGGGTGTGTATCCACAAAATTCTCAGCAAATATGTTCTTAAATCTACTTCAGTAGTAAAAGTATGACATGCTGCCCTGACAAATTTATTTTGTAGCTTCAGTAATTCCACAAGAACCGCCCAAAATGCTACTGCTAATTTCCCCCAGCAGCCACCTGGGGAAATTCTTGGCAAATACTTAACAATGCCCTGGCAACCCCTCCATTCATCCATCCATTTTCTACCACTTGTGGGGGGCTGGAGCCTATCCAAGCTGCTACGGGCGAAGGCGGGGTACACCCTTAACAGTCGCCAGCACATCGCAGGGACACACACTCACACACATTTACACTCACAGGCAGGCCTGTCACGAAAAACAATAAATCAATTAATTGCACAATAATGAAAATGAGGTCGATAATTTTCCAGCCGCGATAATTTTCATTTGTTTACTTTCCAACAGACACCTCTGTGATACATTGGTCTCTACCGCCCCCTGTCGTTTCCTTCGGGGAATGAGACAAGAACTCTCTTGTGGGTTAGCCTAATATCTAGCTAGCCGCCTGGTGAGAAAATGCATTTAAGCTGTGAATACAACTTATGCCACTGCGTATGGCAGTCTCACATACAGGATGGGAAGTTTTTTTTTTCCAAAGATTGGCACTTCTTTGGGAACGTGCCAGAACCTCTGAGTCTCATTTCTCCTCGTTTATCCTCAGAAGTGTTCTCAGAAGCGTTATGTGAGACGTGCTTCACTCGGCATCTCATGGTCTGGTGCGCTGCGGAGCTGAAAAAGCTCTACCTTTGTAATACTAATAATAAAAAATAGCCAAGTAATAGTATAATCAGGTGTAAATATATTTTATTTAAATGAGAAGTATTTAAATTTACAGAAAGTGCAGAGAGCCGGTCCGGTTTTAACATGCACTTATTGCCCGTGGCTTTTCTAGACAGGGCAAGCACCAATCTCTGGGAAACTTCACAGTTAAATAGGGCTCATTGAGAGCTTTCCAAAGACCCCTTGTTTGCCATAGCAGCCCCCGGCGAGCTGGAGTTATTAAGACGAAGACGATCGCCTTGGACAAAAGTATCGGGAAACCGCTTGAATTTAGCACAGCTGGACTTATTGCTTCTCCTGAGAGATCCTGCCTTAAGCCACACAAAGTCAAGGTATGCTGACTGTCTTACTATAGCTGTGTCTCATTTCAAAGGATGCCCCCTCTGGAGGTCGTATCCTTTGGAGGT
>JBBMFX010000101.1:4853205-4873242 GCA_037832545.1 Rhabdalestes septentrionalis | reverse complement strand
AAAGGCTTCTGTACCAAATATTAATACTGATTTTCTCAGGTGTTCAAATACTTATGTGCAGCAGTGCAAAACAAATTCTTTACAAATCATACAATGTGATTTCCTGAATTTTTTTAACATTCTGTCTCTCACAGTGGGAATGAACCTACAATGAGAATTTCAGACCCCTCCATGATTTCTAAGTGGGAGAACTTGCAAAATCGCAAGGTGTTCAAATACTTATGTTCCTGACTGTATGTGACCATCCTCAATCTTATTTAATGTATAGTTACCTTCTAGGTTTTGTGTCATCTGTGGAAGCTAATCCCATGTACCTAATGGTAGCCTGTACAATGTAAATTAAATAGGACCCAAGACGGGACCTTGTGGGAGTCCATATTGTACTTTAGGTTGCAATGATGATTCCCCATCCCCTGCACTGAGGTTAAGCAAAATCCAGAACCCAGATTGTAATTTTTCATTAATGCAATACTTATGCAGTAACAAACATAACTGTTGGGCTGAATTTTTCTAAAATCTAACTAGAAATTGTACACTGGAAATATTTGAGATATTGCAAGGATCAAGATTTAATTTTTTTAAGAGGCAAAATATCTGCTAGATTAAAGACTTTAGATAAATAACCAATATGTGAGAGGTTTATAAGTTATAAAATAGGCCCAATTCTTACTGAAATGACTCCTTTAAGCAGACTTGTTGCAATACAATCATTCATCATTCAACAAGGGATGATAGCCAGACTGAGCATGCCATGCACTGCTATAGCCTGTAAGGATATATTAAATTCTCCAGTAATTACTTTATCACTGTACTGTTACATGTGCTGGGAAACTAAATTCTTGTTTGATTTAAGTATTAAGAGAAAGAGGTCTTAGGTATATTTAGATTAGTTATGTTAAGGAAAAGGTAAAACTCACTTTCTGATGAAGAGTTCTGTATATATTCTAGTGCCTTCCTCTCTACCCCTTACACTAGGATGGCAAATGTAGTTATAGCCAGTGGTGTGTCCACATTTAGAGCAACAAACTTGTCATTTCTTAGCCAGTCTCTAACCTAAACTCTGAAAGACCTAAGGCATCTAGATTCTGATCAGTGATTCTTTTATTTGCCATAACATCTTTAGGAGCGAGTGAAATGATGTTAAGCAGTCCCAGGTTTAGCTTTGGATCTAAGTTGCTGAATTTGCTAGGTGATTGAGAAAGCAGCATTACATTATTAAACAATTTTCTAGTTTTTGTTTTCTACTTTTCTGAGTAGTTTGGGGAACAGACACAATCTTGATAGGGTGGAACCTAGGTGGCGATTCAAAGCAGCTAGTAAACAGTTTAGCCAGTCTGTTTGTCTGCAGCAACTACCTGAGCTGCACTGCCAGCTAGCTAACAGGCTATGGGCAATTCTGCAATAAATGATGGCAGCACCCTCCTACGAGCGTTAATTCAAATACAAATACCAATTTTTACCAATTTTTCTGGCCATCCCAAGCCAAAAGACCATGCTTGCCCACAAATGTGAAAGTGAAAAAGGTGAAAGTAACCAAATTCTTCCTCTGTATTTAAACCATTCACCAAGGAAAGCAGTGGGCAGCCAGAAACACAGCACTGTGTGCGAGGATGGTGCCATATTATGGCACTGGACATAGTCTGAGTTCATTTACACACCACTTTAACACTAATCTTAGCAACTTCTGACTGCCACAGATATCACTAACTCCTACAGCTAACAGCTTCACATTTCCTGCAATGTCCAGTGCCCTGGCTTTCGGTAAACAGTTGCCGGTGCCTGAGCCCCTAAAGAGTGTCTACATTCACATGCCAAATAACTGAATCACCTATAAACACAGCCCTTTTACTTTAGGGAGAGCTTTTTGACTATGCTGCTGAGTCGCCACCCAGTAGTCCTGGCGTGCGGGAGCTACAGCTGGAGTCAAATGCATGCTGTCTCTCCCTAAGGCACCTGGAGTTGCTAACAACAAACCTGACTGTTGCCATCTAGCCCTAATTAAAGTTCGGATGCACTCTTTATCTGAGAAACTGTCTCTGCTAAATATGAAACTAACATTTCACACAAATAACTAGTGCTAGTAAGGGTTAATGAGGCTGAACTAAACATGACACACTCAGAGCAGACTAGATGCTTAGTGCCGTTCATACTTATACTTACATTGAGTTTGGTCGGTTCTTCTCTGGGTCTGTGGACTGGTGGTGTTGTTGACAGATAAAAGTAGTTTAATACTCTTCAAAACTTCAGGTTAAATCTCTAGAATTTCATGTTCCTGTTACTAGTTTTTCTTAATCGTTCTGTCTCTGTTTCTGCCTTTGTAGATTCCAAGTCAGCAGTTCATCTTGAGTTCTTCTGTTACGTTATATCAGCCCCCTTCTTGCTCCAGCCATTTTCAGACCCTTTATGTGGGCTTTAAATGTGGGTCATTATAACTCCAAGAGTTGCTCAGTGTTTAACATGCTGGGCTGAGAATAAGAACTTTGCCCCCATCCCCACTGTGAGGAGATTTTTTTAACCATAAATATTTTCTGGCCATGTTTGGGTGCCACTCTATTTGTACATGTTTGGGTGCCCCTGTTTGGGTGCCCCTCTATTTGGGTACACGCCACTTCTAGGACAGAGTCCAAAATTGCTTATTAATTTTATCGGTTTTTGGGCTCAAAAGAAGCCAATATTTAGCCCTTATAATAAATAAGGTTCTTTATTTGTCACATGCAAATAAAGGGGCCTGGGATGGTACCTCACTCAGGGGATGGTACCTCACTCAGTGGTGACACTAGCAATTGGCATTCAAATTCCAACCCTCTGATTGCAGGGCCAACACCCTAACCACTAAGCCATCCAATGCCTGTAACTTCATGAAAATGATTTGTAACTGTTAGTGTTCTGTGATGTGTAATGTGCAGTGTTGGGTGCAGGTACCTTTAAAAAAGTAATTAGTTATAAATACTAGTTACTTCTCACAAATAGTAACTGAGTTAGTAACTAATTACCAGGCTAAGTAAGTATTGCGCTACTTTAAAAAAAATCTAATTGAATATAACTATAAAATAAATATAAAACATTATACACTGATCACCGACGCAGAGGGACACTTTTTTCCTGGGCATAAGTTGCACGTCACATAAACATTTTTGCCTTTCACCTCAGCGAGGGAAAAGTAGCGCTGAAACTTCCAGTCTGCAAAAGCTACCTTTGAACTTGTTTGACTTGCCATCTGCGTGACTCCTGGATGTTGGTGTGTGCAACTGACCGTGAGTGTGCTTGTGTGTGAACACCCACACTACTCTGATTGGCAAACCATGGAAATTTACTCAATCTAAGCCAATCATCGCATTCTAGGTTACACCAAGTGTACAGACACACCAATCATCATCACTGGTTATGTGTCCCGCCCTGGCCCCGAACACACACAAACACACACACACACACACACACACACCCCAGAGAAAGGGGAGCCTTATGGCTGAGAAAGACGCTGCTCGCATGAAAACTGCTTCATTGTTCTTAGTTATAGTAATGAACGTTTTATTGTCAGTAACGATAACGGCGTTGTAACGTGGGAAACAGTAATTGGTTTGATTACTTGTTACTGAAAAAAGTGTCGCCATTAGTAACGACATTTATTTATAGCGCCATTATTCCCATTACTGGTAATGTGTAGCGTTTGAAATGAGTTTCTGTTCCATTGCATGGACCCCATCGATCTACCTGATTTCAGCTGCCCTATGCCATATATGGTGTCCAAATACACATGAAGTAAACCCTGCCTCCTTATGGTGATTTCACGTCCTATGGGAATAATTGGTAAATACCAGAAATTGACTTGAAACCTGCACATGAACACCCCCTTACATCGTAATTTCCACAGGGGAAGTGGGAGACATTTTTGATACACGTGTTGCCAAGATTAGATCAACTTTGTCCTTTCAACATTTTTTTTGCAGTTGTTAGCGAATAGTTTGCAGCCTATACAATGTTGTGACATACACCATTTTAATGACATCTGGGTTTACACCTAATGCCATTTTTACTGTTTGGTTTTACCTAGCAGCAGTGTCAGTGGAGGATAGCCGTGCAGTCGGCAAAAAAATTTCATTTTTTCACGTTAATTTATTTCGTCTGTAGTATATGGCAGTGATAATATGATTTTCTGGGACCAGGAGATGACCCAGCCTGTACTCTATCCAAACTCTAGCAGTGGGAGGGAGATGTCTAAATCTGTTTTGCCCAAGTAACAGCTCAAGACAAACTGTGGGTCCACCATGTATTTTCTTCACTACTACGACAAAAGCATTTGAATACAATGCACTTGTTTTTTCCAAATTATGGCTGGAAATGATCCTCTTTCCCATAGCATGTGAGGGCAGCATTAGTTCACTAGGAACATGCTGATGATTGAATATACAGGGGTCCTGAGCTAAATCTCCATTGTGTCTTTTGGCCATTAAACCAATGTTTGGGTGCCTCTCACTGTACTAAAGTTCAGGAACAACCTACTTCTTAAACAGTGTCCAAAAATTGTTCATGTAATTGGTCATTGGAAAAATGAGGGTGAGAGACGCAGAGAGAGACTTGCACAGTGATTTCAGTTTAAAATCAGTTTAAAAAAGGGTACTTGAGTACTTGGATTTGAGTCAAAAATATTGGCACCCCTCTTGTTGTGAGGAAGTATTGGTACCCCTATCTTGATGACCATTGTTTTTACATGAATTCTCAAGTGTGGACCAATATTAACCACTTATTAAAACCATGGCAACCAGTAAAAACTTAACACCATACCAACCACCCAGAAACAACCCCAGTCACCACAGCAAAAACAACCTAGCTTAATTCATTGTTTTAAGACCAAGTTTCGGAAAATTCTCAAGAATACTGTAGTTTACTGAAGGACACTCAGATCGATGCTTTTTACCTTTATTATTTGCTATGTTGACAGAAATAATTCCACTTCAATGTGAAACACATAAGGTGCAGTAAAGGAACATGACAATACAATCTTGCTAGTCTGTTCACTCACCTGCTTCACACTTAAACTGTTCAGGGTCATTTGTTTTGGTTTCATTCTTTGCTGACTTCTCATCATCTGCATCCCCCCACCATGATGGCTGCCCATACAGGGGAGTTCCTCTTGGTACCACAGCAATATCTCCTGTTAAAAAAGCACTTTATGCATTAGTTACATCATCTTGTTGTATACAGATATGATTAAACAAAGTAAACAAATTTTAGAAATAAATTTGAACATTATTTAGTGCAGTGGATCCCAAACTTTTTTGCTGGGCCCCCCTTTGGTAGAATTTTTTGCTGCCATGCCCTGTCATTTTTACCCTTAACTATGTTCTTATCACAAAAATCAATGTCTGAATTAGGGGTGCACTGAAAATTCTGCCAATTTTCGGGCTGAAAATGGCAACAAAGTTTTTGTTGCACTTTCAGTTTCAGCCAAATTTTTTTTAAATATCAGACCGAAATTGTGATGATGCAATCATGACACAGATGACGCAACCACGGCCTCCCCACGCCAGATTGGATTAGAGTCAGGGTGTCTGCTGTGTCCACGCATTTCTATATTTCTAAGAAAGACATGCCTGGGTTAATTTATCAGATAAAATAAAGCCTCCCGTTTGTCTCTCTTACTGCCATTTGTGGTCTAGTGGTTAGGGCGCTCGCCCTGTGATCAGAATATAACAGGTTCGAATCTTGCTTGGTGAATAGGTTTAAATACAGAAGAAGAAATTCGTGCTGTTCACATTATGTGCTCTGCTGTGTAACAAAATGATCATGTTTTGTCTGTTTTTTTAAAGGAAAGAAAGTTTTTCAGTGATTACAGTTCATATATTTCAGTCTTTGTTTTGATGCACTATTTTGTTATAAGCCTTCAGAGAATGTAGTTTATCTTTCACCAGCACTTGTTCTGAAAGCAATTTGGTCAAGCACTTCACTCAGAATGTTAAAACTTAATTCACTAGTTCTATGAGAGAAGATATTTAAATGTGTAATATTTCAGCTTTCTTGCTTTTAGGCTTTTTATGAGTGGGGCCAGTTTCGATTTTCGACCAGGGTGTTTCCCCATTTTTGGTTTTCGGTTTCGGCATCCCTAGTCTGAATGTATGTAATACAACACTTTATAAACTGGAAGAATATTGTTCTGGACTCAATCACCAAAGGTATGTTTGGGAGTTATATTTACTATGCTTTGGGGCTGCATGGCATAAATTGGTACCAGATTTGTCGTGGAGATTGAGATGACTCAGCTAAAGAACAGCAAATCCTGTACGCTAATGTGCCACAGTAAGTGGAGAAACTGACGTAGAAAAGAGGTCGGATGTTACAATCTTCAACTACTGGAATTAAATGAAAAAGATTGATAGCTGGCTATCAGGTTTTGGATGGAGGCAATTCAACACCTTAGGCGGGGCTTCAACTTGCATTATTATGATTTTTTTTATACGAAGCTAATTGAATGAACTGAGCACAGTGAAGAATAAAGTGATTAAATGAATTCCTGTGTTTGAGCAAGCGCTAAGATGATAAGCTCAGAAAAACACTTTTAATATATTTTAGTACATTTTTATCTGTAACTGTAGGGTTTTAAGTAGATTTTTTATATATTTACTTGAGTACTTTTTTACTAAATTTTAACTGCTAATCTTAATTTAACAGTTTACAGAGTACTCTAAAAACCCATCAGCTTGTTGAGACATTTAAAGAATGTCAATTAAAAGACAATTTAAATGCTACAGATTAGCCCAGCTATGCCAAGTTAAGTGGAAACGGAGAGAGAGGTTAGAATTTTTCAAAACTCAACCTGCACCCTGAGGAAGCCCACAAGCAGCTAACCTACCTAACAAATATTAGCAAGTAGCTCTTTTACTGTTTTCTCTTACTGTTTTTTTGTTGTAGTATAACAAATATGTAGCCTTTTTCATATGTTTAATATAATACATTTAACAGCACTTGCCCGTTAGCTAGCTAGGTGAGATAATAGGTAATGGGGCCTTCTCTAAAAAGATCATTGTTATTGTTGTTGTTTTCTTTCCTAATTTTCTCTTTTGTTTTTCCTGACTTCCGTCCTACCAGCAGCTGGTGACCTGGTGGTTGGCTGTGGCTCACGTAGCACAGGGGTTAAAAGCAGAACAGCATAAACATTATTGGAATATCTTTAGTACATTTATCTAGGGAACAATTTTGTCAGAAACCAACAAGATAATACCAATAAGAAAACTGGCCAATGGCACAGTGAAGCAGAAAATTACCAGCAGAGATAACATATGATTAGCTTTACAATTTAAGATATTTGAAATGTAATATGACAGCTCTACACTGTATGCATGTTTCTCACCTGTCATCTTCTCTTCTCGTTTGGGTGATGGTTCCAGGAGTTTTATGGCTCTCTCTTTATGACCCTCAGCCCCTGCCACCTCAAAGCTTTTGTGACTGTCCACTGTTGAAGATGGCCTTTTAGCCAGCTGAAGCTGACTGGAAAATTTTTCATGCTGAGAAAATCCAAATATCGTCAAAGATTCAAATATAGCATTTTTGACAGAAATGTATTTAGATTTATAGTTATATATCTGAATCGTTCTCCTGATGACCCACTGTCTTGCTGTTTGATCCCACACACCTGAACTAACCCAGGAAGGCCTCAGTAATCTATAAAACAATGTTGAAACTGTGTAAGATAACTTCAGCGTACCTAAATACTGTTTAGGCAAGGGACTGGATGAAACTGTGCAGAGCAGTGGGCCCACAGGGGCATGACATACTGATTTAGAGAGCAGAGAGATGTATTCAACAATACCCTCAGTGCTTCTTCCGGTACATGCAGTTCCCCACGGATAACAGTAAACAGGTTAGTATGTGAGCAATATTAAGGACAAAACGATTTAAGTGGGCACTTTTTTGGGGGTAAAAAACAAAAAAGTTAAGTTAAATGGCCATACATGCACAATTATATTTTACTTATGTTATCTATGCTGAACTGTTTAAATGGGCAGTATATATGGTAAACTTCACTTATTATTCTATCAACAAAGACAAGACAAATAAAAATAAGTCAGTAAATAGCTTTAAATCACATAAACACATATCACCACAGCCTTCTTTCTGGTCTTTCGATCATCCAGCAAAACAATGGTTTGGAGAATTCCACTAGATCCTGATCCAGAAGAACCACCATCTTACAATGTTTCTCTTTTACAAACACACCTCAACACACATTTGTAGAGCAGATATGTATCTATTTCTTTATCTTTTGTTCATTATAATTGAGGGTGCCTTGCAGCAGAATGACTACTGAAGTAAAAATGTAATGAGCAGAATTTTAATAGTAACTGAATTCTTAATATTAATCTTTAAACTCATTTGATGATTAATACCAGTCAAAAGTGGTCCAAAGAAGGACAACTGTTGAACCAGTTATTAATTGGATTTTTACTTGGACACATATGACCTACCTGCAGACTGTAATACATGTAATACATGTTGCCACACAAAGGATATCATAACCAAATCTCAGCTTGTCATCTATATTTAGAGTGATGTACTGCTGCTCCTGTATCCTAATATCATTCACAAATGTCTGTAGGGACAGCAGAAAACATTCATATAATCAATCCACATTATATACAGTCATATTAATTTTTTATTTTTATTTTGTAAATAGTCTCTCTTACCCCATTAAGACTGCCTAAATCCTTTACTTTATGTTCATCTGTAGTAGGTTCATAATTGATTACAGCATGCTGCTTGTCCACACTACGTGACTGCAGCGACAAAAGCAAAAGAACACTTTAAATTCTACCTTTAAAAACAGTTAGTCACAGATGGGCTATATACTGAACTTTAGCCAGGGAGCACAGACACTGAGGGCAGCGAGGAGTCTCCGCAAGACTCAAAGGGGGTTTATGGAACTGGGGAGAGGGCCCTGCACTGAAGGACAGTGATGGGCTCCCGGATGGGGCTTAACCTCAAAAAGAGAGTGTCTAGGAGAAGCTCACTGGTGGAGGCTCAGACCTGAAAGAAAATGTGGGAATCTCGAAGGGAAGAGTTCCATGTTACACACACATCCTGGAACGCGGAAAGCCTGCCAGGAAGTAATCCGAAAGTTTGACGGTCTGGGAGGGGGCTAGGGGACGCTACCCTTTGCCTATCCCCAAAAGTAAGTGGACACTTACCATCCCACCAGTGTCCACATCACATTCCATTACAATGGGCATTAACATGCAAAACCCCACCAAATTCTGTTGTCCTTTCCGTCAAGGGTATTTGTGAGGTCAGATAACGTTAGCTGTTGCTCCTAGATGGTTCTTTTACAATAGTACTTACAGGGCCAAAGTTGTACTACAACTGTTGAAGCTGAAACAACTGAATTGAATAACTGGGATGGGGTTCCACATACTTCTGGCTTAATAGTGTGTACACAAACATGAATATTCTAATTTCAGCAAAATTCTGTTTAATTTAATCAAATTGTATCCATAATATTTTATGTATTACAGAACACAGACATTCCTGTGCATGTTTTAAAATTAATGTCCCAGCAAAAGAAATCTGAAATCTCACCTGAAGCATGAGTTCACAGTCATCCCGCCCCACAAAGATCATCTCTCGGGGGAGGCGGTGTCTTGTGCCCCCGCTGCTCACCAGAAACCAGGAAGTCAAACTCATTTTTGATTCTATTACTCCTCAATTGCTTTTTATTTTCTATGCCATACTGCAAGAAAAAATAAAAAAGACATTATTCAAGCAGTAAAACTAAATGTATATATTTCTAAGAAAAGCCCACTGATTTTCATTCCACGTAAACCATATACTTTGCTTTGGGTTGGTATATAATTGGTCGCCAATAAACAAAATTGTGCAGACACTGTATTGTGTTTCTTACTATTTTTTTTCCGTTCTGGCAAGATTGTCTATGGCACCCCTAGAACCCTATGGTAAAAAAGGTATGAAGTTTTGTACACTAATTGAGGACAGTCCCCTGACTTTCATGTCTGTACCTTGAGCACTCTGGTGCCACCACTGCATGTAACCTATATACCTCATTTTTTTAAATGAGTTACAATGGAATCATCAGAACGAACCAAATTCAAAGGTCCTATTTATTTGGCATGCCACAAACTGGTACTATCAGTCTTTAAACCAAGGCTCACAAAAGTTATTAAGTTATTAGATTTGTGATTCATTCATCACTACCAAAAAATTTGAAAAAAAAGGAAATGAAGTGTTACAATATGATGTATTAAAATCAGACTTGGTCTATTTTGGTATCACTTTCTGCAGCATCATTTTGCATTCTTGTGGTGCTGCCAGTGATTATAAGAGATATGGACTGGGTGAAAAATTATTAGGGCAGCTCATAGTATTTATTGTGCATATCAGATGAGAGGTTGCAGTGAAACCTCTTCATATATACATGAAACAATAACATTATTCATCTTTATTATATATCTTACAAAGTGCTTCATAAGGTTGTATATGTTTCATGTATATAAGTAGATGTTTCATGGCACTCTTATGATTAAAATTAGATCTACATACCACAATTTTAAAACAATTTTGTCTGTATTAGTATTTACAAATAGAATAAATAAAACTGGTTTTAAAGATGCTTTATAAGCATATTTTTACAGCTTTGATGGATAATGTGCACCACACTGTGACAGACCTTGATAAATTTTGTGGTGGTTATACCCTACTGAAAAGTAAATGTACAAATCTGTTTTTCCTCCACAAAAGAATGACGTTGCCTACCAGTTCTGTCTCTGATCTATGGACTTTTGTAAGTCAAAGTCTGCAACACTAGCTTTGTGTCAGTGTGACATTTTCTATAAGTAATCACTTTTCCAGCTCTGCCACTTTACTCTTGTGGCTCATCATTCCTAAAAAAAAAGGCACAGAATGTTTTTCAGTTAGTGATGATAGATAAGAGCTTATTTATTTCCTCGGCTCAAAAAGCACACATATAACTGTGGCTAAACCCCTTAGTCTGGTGATGCTTGAGTACTAATGCTATATTGTAAGGTAATGCAACAGGGTAATTTTTGCTCAGTGTAAGAATTACCACGAACCTGCTCAAACTAATTAAGTAGGCGATTTTGGTGGTCATTTACTGTAGGAACGTCAATCTACCTTTGCATGCTGCAAATAGATTTATATGAGGAGATATTTCAGCTTGGCCTCTTGTAGTCTTGTCGTCATTGGTCTTGTCTTTGTAAAACGGCACTTGTGCTCTATTGACAGACGACTGCACAGACGATTAATAAGAAGTGACGGAGAAATTCATATTCATCAATTATTTAGAATGACGAAAAACTAAATATTGTCATCCGCATTTAGGTACTTCATCTTGAAAGGATTATTCAAAAACATATAAAAACCCAATCTGACAAGTTGATCTTAATCGTGTTCAAAGATATTTGGCCGGAATATAATGTGATCGCTCAACCTATTACGTCGATTTCATAAAAGGCCGTGTCATTCTATAGTGCCAGCTTCAGCCGGTTATTCGCTTAAGGCGAGCACGAATTATGTTCAGAAGAAATGCACATCATATGGGCGCGGTTCAAGAAAAAAATACAAGAGCATCACTTACCCTGCATGTGTTATTTGGTTTATCCGAAATCGTATTAGTCTGGAAGGACCACCTCTCTACCCAGGCAAGTGTTTCGCAGCTCGACTCATGATGGCGCTGCAGAGTTAAGAATGACCAAAACTGCACACATATTCCCTCATTCTCTCTTCACGGAGAAGTGTGTTGCCGCCCGTGATGTGCTACTGCGCCTGTGCAGTTCTAGTTTAGGGAACTGCACAAGCGCAGTACGTACAACTGTGCTGGCTTGGGCTGCGGACACTGGTATGTCTTTGCTATCTTGCGTTGGGAACACTGGTTCAAACTGTGCAATTTTGCGTTGAGGACACTGGTTTGTCTCTGCTTCTTGCGTCGGGGACACTGGTTTATCTGTGCTAACTTGCGTTTGGAATACTGGTTTATCTGTTAACTTGCGTTGGGAACGCTGGTTGATCTGTGTTACCTTGGATTGGGGACACTGGTTTAGGGTG
Source organism: Rhabdalestes septentrionalis (assembly GCA_037832545.1). Classification (NCBI taxonomy): domain Eukaryota; kingdom Metazoa; phylum Chordata; class Actinopteri; order Characiformes; family Alestidae; genus Rhabdalestes; species Rhabdalestes septentrionalis. Next base: position 4,861,176 of record JBBMFX010000101.1, on the reverse strand, counting down.
AGTACTGTCTTGAAAGCTCTTTAATTCTTACTTTCGATTTGTACACATGCACGTATTTACACAAACACAAACACTAGGGACATGTGAGCGCATGTCGCTGGTCCAGGGTGTTAAACATAAATAAACGTCGTCTTCGTTGATTTAGCTTAGTAGCCTACTCGATTGACAAATAGCCCCCTTGGAAATCCTAATTTCTTTAGCTTTGTTGTCTGTTTCTTTAATAAGTCGTGGCACGATATGTGACAGAAATTAATCTTTATCAAAGGGATTAGTTTTTATTATCATGTGTGCTGTAGAACGCTAAATAAATTATTCCTTGTCTCTTTTAGCTATGGATAAAAGGTGGGAAGACCTTTTTAACTTCCTTTCTCATGGCACATACCCGCCAGGGTATAATAAGTCCCAAAAATTAAATCTTAGGCGGTATGCTTCCAAATTTACAGTAAACGGTAAGTAGGCCTATGGGATGTTATTTCAGATTAAACTAATGTCTTGGTAAGAACGTTTTAAAAAAATATCTTTAATGAATGTTTGTGCAGAAGGAGAGCTCTTTTTTGGAAAAAGATGGGTGATTAAAACAAAAGAAGATGCAAGAAAGCTCTTTGAGGAATTTCACTCCTCTCCACTTGGTGGCCATACTGGCATCCTGAAGACACGTTCTGCAATGTGCTCCAGATTTTACTGGCTTGGCATGACCATTGACATTGATAACTGGGTAATTTCTGGTTATCTCTTGTATTTCAAATGGTTATAGTTATAGCTTCATAAATATTGACATCTCCCCACTAAAAGGTCTTGGAATGTGAAATGTGCCAGTGCCATAAAGTTGGAAAACATTTGAGAGCTGCACAGCCACAAGAGGTTATCAAGGTAATTTGGAATAATAAAATATTGATATTATGTACTAGCTATTAACTGAGACATACAGTAAAGTCAAATATTTACCTTGATAGGTGACTTCTGTCTGGGAGCTGGTTGGAATAAATTTGACTGGACCGCTGCCAAAAACTGAGGATGGCTTCCGATATATACTGACAGCCACTGATTATTTTTCAAAATGGGTTGAGGCCTTTCCGTTAAGGACAAAATCCGCAGCTGAAGTGGGACACCGTATTTGCTCCATTATATATCGATATGGTTGTCCTAAAAGAATTCTCTCTAACGAAGGAACAGAATTTGTGAATGAAGTATGTACGCTTTTTTTTTTTAACTCCAAACAAACAGATCTTTTGTAAATACAATCCAGGAATTATTCAGCCTGATTTACTTTTTTAAATAATTGCATTTCTTTCAGCTCAACAACAGCCTCTGTAACATCTTAGCAATTGAAAGAGGTGTCTCGGCTGCTTATCATCCCCAAACCAATGGCCTGGATGAGGAAACAAATGACAACATAAAAAGGCAAGTCACCCCCCACTCCCACCCTACCCCCCCAAAAAAGAAAAATTGGTACAACTTTGACAGGCTTAACCTTCGTGTATATTTCATTTTATTAGCTTACCATGTAGTCATCATTAACATTTACTCATATGTTATGAAGTGCGTGGTTATGCTAAGAATTCATGGTTATGCATGGTTATGATAAGATATCTGATAGTTTTTTCATCTTGCTCTTCTTATTTTACCTCTTAGAGCTCTGGAAAAACTGGTCAATGAGAAGCAGAATGACTGGGATTGCTTCTTAGAAGCTACATTATTTTCGTTAAGATCCAAGGTCCACACCACCACAAAACACACCCCTTTTCTTTTGATGTATGGGAGGGAGGCAGTTTTCCCATCTGAGGTTCCAGTTGACATGCCGGTAAGTGTCATTTGACATCATCTGGAACAGTCATTACAATTAAAACAGATTTTGTCTATGCTTTATTCTAAGGAGTGTGCCTTGCGTAAAAAAGTCAATGATTGTAGTTTCACTTGTAATAGAGCTGTTTTTGTTTCAGCTTTCCTCCATAATTTTGCCTGAGGAGAGACAGTATGGTCAATTTTCGGATGAAAAGGAGATAGTAAACATAGTGACAGTGAAAAAAGAAGAGGAGGAATACATCTCCATATCCCAGGACCAATAGAAGCAGGCATATACAAAACGTAAATAAAATGTGGTAACAAGATTGGGGCTTGTTTTTTCTGGACCTTATATGATTTTTTCAATACAGGGAAAGTTAGTCTCACTGGTCAAGCTGTTTTGTATGAAGGGGGTTTGACTGATCAAACTTTTCATATTAGCTGGTTGACCATTTTCAGGTTGGACGCCTGGCTTTTTTGCCCTGTTGGTTCCCTCTTGTCATATATTAATACCACTGTTTGCTGACTATAATGCCAAATGTATGTGCATGTCCCCTTCTAATTAAAGGCATTGTCATTATATTAAAAGGATGTCTTGATTCTAGAAAACACAGGGACTTTCTAGTAAACTGTGCACCTTCAGCCTTGTTGCGACAGTTTCTTAGGGACAAAGACTACATAAATATATGTAATAATGTTTGTAATGACCTTAAAATGGCCTAATTATTAAAGATCTTGTCAGGGTGTATATTTGGGAAATATATGTTTTACAGAATCAAGGGAATTACTTTGCAAATGTCTTTTTAACAACATTGATGCATACCTGCAGTGTCTAATCAAAAAAAGCAGGCAAGTGTCTGTTTTGTTTATCCAGCATGTCTTCTTGTACTGTAGTATGTACTGACACACTTTGTTTTTAACAGAAACCTGTTCAGCAGCTCTGTTCTGTTGTTGCAACTTCATTTCCAGAGATCCAGAAAGGTATTTTGATGATAAACAACTGATAAAATGAATAACAATAATGTATTATTAACCCTGTTCCTCAGATGAGTTAGTCAATGGAAGGTTAAAACATTGACGCCCCTTCAGCTACAACCTCTGGCAGCTGAAGCGAATTACACTGATCTGGTTACAAGTGAACAGTCAGTTCTTGTAATTTGGAGGATATGTTGGAAAATTGGACATCTGGTGCCAGAGACCATACAACACTTTTATAGGTCTTGAGGATTTCAGGCAGGTGGCTTGAATGTCACAGGTTGGTGTGGTATTTGCACATATCCTATAAGGTGACCATATTTTCTCCAATTTTGTTAAAATTGTCCTAAATTAATGTTTAACATGATGAATAACATGAATATACACACATAACTATGACACACAACATATTTAAAATGTGCTTAACCCGTAGTTTTAATGGGTAAAATTAAAGGGGTTGGGTTCGTAGTGGACAGTGCAGACCATGAAGTACAACAATGTGCGATTCCAGCCGTTGAATTTTACTTTTTATAGGCACAATTTTCTCGGTGTGGCTTTGCAGTATTTACATACGCAATTTCGTCTCGGATTAATAAAGTTTTTAGCAGTATTTAGAATTCTGAAGCTGGGAGACATTGGCACTCTCCAGAAGCGACAAGGTGTTAGCTTGGCACGATTTTACATGGCTTGTACCTTAGCAGCTAGTTTGGGGGCGGGGTGGGGGGTGGGGGTACCTTCTTTCATTCGGAGGCCCACCTATTGTCGAGGAGTGTAACAATGGGAAAAATAGAAACATAGATTTTCAGCGTGAGAAATCAGAGGTGTGGCGTGAGAGTGTGTGAAGACAGTCGGCTGCGTGTGTCTCACGCTTATTGCATGAGAGTTGGCAGGCCTGCAATTAAAAAAAAGAATTTTTCTGAATGTTTTCTGAAGTCATTTAAGTTAAAATGTAATGTATTATCCCTCTGGCCCACCTGTGGGACATTTTTGTCTTTTTTGCTATTTTAATCTGTGTTAACGCATATGGAATAACACTTGGCTCTGGAGGGGTTTTTTTCTCAGATCTTTAGATCTTTAAATTCAACTCATTCAATATATCAGCCATATACTCCATACATCCAATTGTAACACTTGACGTCCTCATGGACACTTTTGGCCAATTGAAACCCATGAAATTTAATTCCTTGTTACTTACACTTTTAAATCTATACAATTTAGGTTAAACTGCTTTGTTAAATGTAGTTTTTAGTGGTCTCTACCTGATTATGTAATTTATCAATTTTTGACCAAGCGAGTTGACCAAGTGAAATTTCATATAATATCCTTAGTTTCCAATTGGGGAGTATGATGGCTGACTGCACTCCAGTGGGACAAATAAATGACAAAATTTTTACATAGGTGTGACTTTAAGGATGTCAGATAATGATTTTGTGTTTGTGCTTGAAAATAAAATGTAGTGTTGTTGTTAATCATTTACATATCAGACTTGTCCCATTTTTGGCCCCTGTAGCATTAAAAATCTCCCTTTTTGTGGTTGTTAACAAGTGCATTGTGCAAACAAACTTGTATTTGAAGGATTAAATAAAAAATGCAAAGGAATAGATATTTGATGACATGACAAGAACTGATGTTAGGTACAAATTGTATGTAGTAAAATAGCAAAGTTTATAACAATATATTAAGATTATGTATAAACATATGGCTATTTCATAAAATATTGGATAAAATTGCTTGGTTTGCCAAATATGGATAAATTACATAGTCTGGAAGAAAACACTAAAAACTAAATTTTAGTGTTGAGTTTAGAATGAAAGCTTTTAACCAAAATTGTATGATTTAACAATGTAAATAACAAATGTATTTTTCATGAGTTTCAAAAGACCAAAAGTGTCCACAAGGAAGCTGAACACATTGTAAAAACGAGGAGGGCTAGAGGGCTAAAAACAGTTGTACCTGTTATTTTGGTCAGTGATAAGAAAGACACCCATCTGCATTAGTTAGAACACATAGAAATATGTTTCTACTTTGTGCTGTTCACTCCTAATTGTTTTTAGCCATCCTTGATGATAATTTTAATTCACACAGTTTCGGCACCTTCTATATAGTTCACTGTGTTTATGCTGTGGTTTAAAACCATATTAAATTTATTAATATAGCGCTTTTAACAATAGTCATTGTCTCAAATCATAGTATTTTGGGTCCCCAAATGAAACCTATTTAACTACTAACAGCATTACATATGAAAACTCAAAAGACATGTGGGTTCACTAGTCATTTTGGAAAGTGAATAGTAATATTTACATTGTAACCACAGTGGCTGGTATTTTTTCAAACATTTTTTTTTTCAACATTTTAACTGTATGTTTAAATTACAGTATGAGGAGTAAACAAAAGGTTCAGTGGTGTAAAATGTGATATACAAACTTGTAGTTCTTACTTTGATTTTTTTTCTCCCTATATCTCCCCAAAAGCAATTGAGAGGTTCATTTCTGAGGTCTGCTCATGACCCACTTTTCAAAAAGATGATGATTTCTCTTTTTTGGGCTTTCAAAGATGCACGTAACAGCTAAGCTGTCAAGTAGACTTGATCTGTTTTTTTAGGTCTCTGAATTAACATTCAGAACAAAAATCATGACAATCTGCAGTGCAGTTCTTTAGACACTGACCCATTTTATTTCCAGAATGAAGACATTTGACACCTCCATGAGTACTGCAGTGTTTCAGCCTAGTTAGGTGTTATGGTATATTGGCACTGCCCAGCATTTTCATGCCTACCCATATACTGTGTGTTTAGAATTACTACAAGAAGACTATCTGAAAAACATCACTGAAATGGGCATAAAAATATTTCAGCTACTATAAAGTACTGGTATATGTTTTCTCAGCTCTGCAAAGTTACTTAAATTAAAATTTACAATCTTATAGACCATACAATACCATAATACCACAGCGATTCTTGGATGCGAATCCTCTCTATTTTTTTATATATGGCTTTCAAACATCTGACATGCCAAAGAACCTCTTTAAAACGTGACTGTTCCCTTTTAAGACTTGTCTGTGTGTGTGTGTACCTGTAAAGTTCATTCAAATTTAACAGGTTTAGCTGAACTTTTCCATACCATTCACAAATGTGTTGTTTTATAGATACGATCACAAGTTAGCACAATAGAAAAAAATCTCTTAAAACCAGCCTAATGACAAATTGTTGCATTTTTTATTTAGAGTTGATACATAATGTTGAATCTTCTTAGAGTTAACAACAGCTAACTGCAAGGCAAAATCTAAACACTGTCTAACGTTTTGATCTTTCAAACACATACACAATTATCAATAACTTACTGATGAATGGTATATTTTCCATTGTTCTCTAACACTTGTTCTAGTTGTTGCTATGAAAGAAATGCATTTGTGGGCAGAGGAACGATCACCTGCATTTATCACACAACTAGAATGTTCCCATAGGTAATGATGTCACTTTGTCATTTAAACCCACCATTCATGTCCCAGTGGTGCGGTGACAGGTCACCTCCAGCAGGTCTTCTTTTGGCACTGCCGGTGAAATTCCCATCCTCATGTCTTATCCTGTACTGCTGCCATTACAGTGTCGCTCACTCCAAGTTTGCCTTTCTCAAGGGGGTGTTCTGTTGCACCCATCAGCACCTGTCTGGGCTCTGGACTGCCCACCCCGCTCGCAAATCTCCTGGGTCAGCATGATGCTTTGGGTTAGTCTGCGAGCTCCTCCGGCACAGTGCTTTGCCATATTTCCCAGGGCTCAGTCCACACATAAACTGGTGGTCAGGCACAGATATGGAGCCACAGCGAGGCCGGCAGGGGTGGGGTAGGACAAAAGGGTAGTCTAAACTAGCACTCCGGTGCCGAGCAGGAAGTTCAGGACTTGACAACTCCTTCTCTCCTCCTCGAGCTCCAGGAAGGTGGTCAGGGCTGCTCCAAACAACAAAAGTTCCAGACTGTAGCTGAGCCTGCTTGTGGTGCGGCTGCTCAATGCTGCCTGAACTACCAGCACTGGAAGTGCTGCTGCCATCGCCAACATCACGGATCAGTCCTTGTACCAGCAGCCCACTATGGCTGTCAATGGTGTTGTGACACCCAGGTGGACCTGTTCTGAGATGGCTTGCCAGCCTCCCAACCCCTGCTCCAGTGCCTCCCCTCTCCTCCAGGAGCAGACAAAACTCACGAAGCTGTAAGTTCTCCTGTATCACTTCCTCCTGTTTGCACTCCACATCTGTCAGTTTCTGCAGGTACAGTGCCACTTCACTGTGCATGACACTGGCACTGTAGTGGCACAGACCCTGCCATTCCTTTGACACCCACTTAAACTTCTGCCGGTCTTTATCCAGGAAAGAGCAAAGGTCACACAGCTCATGGTTATCCTTCAGTAGCTTCTGATTTACATCCTGTGTCATATGGTGAAAAAAAAAGGAATGCAAGGCATTTAAAGCGTCTACGCAAAAAATCTAGGTTCCCCAAAAACTAGGTTGAAGAACATGCAGTCAGCTCTACCAAATATGTAGCAGAACATGGCACTAATGACCTGCTAAGCTGTATTTTGGGTTTAAATGTATAACGAATAGAGTACAGCCATCTTATTAAATTACTCCCTGCAGTAAAAATAATTTAATGTAAATAATAATAATAGAAATGTATTTAATTTTATGTCCCCATATTTCAATGCACATTTAAATAATCTAAAATATGGATAAACAATCAGCACACCCTGTATGTTTATTAGAGTTTTCATATTATGTACACAAAATGAATGCTAAGCTTTATCATATATATCCAACCATAGAAAATCCACTTAAATCAATCTAATTACTGACCATCCAGGCTGTCTACTTTTAGAAGCAATGCATATCAAATAGCTGTGTCTGGACCACAGTGAATAAAAAGCCTTTTAGAATTGTCGACGTTATGTGTGGCGAAACGCCAGCACAGTTTCTTTAAAACTATGACCTCATCGGTTTAAAAGGTGCCTCCTCACCGTAAGCCCCCGGATCTCGCTCAGATGCTGCTGGAGGTTTCGGTTCACCTCCTGGATCAAAGTGTTATGGTCCGCAGTTACGCTCATTTTATCAGCTTCCGACCTGCGGATTCGCCGCACCAGATCTTCCTTGCTCCACCTCAGGAGGTCCTCGTCTGAAACACCGGATATCTCTTCAGCAGGACTTTCTGTCGCTCTCCACATGGATACAT
>JBBMFX010000101.1:4835938-4853105 GCA_037832545.1 Rhabdalestes septentrionalis | reverse complement strand
CAGAGAGAGAGGGAGAAAGAGAGCCTGTGTGTGTATATGGGAGATATTGGGGGTGTGTGTGTGTGCGAGAGAGAGAGACAGAGAGAGAGAGAAAGAGAGCCTGTGCGTGTATATGGGAGAGACTGGAAGTGTGTGTGCGTGCGAGAGAGAGAGACAGAGAGAGAGTGAGAAAGAGAGCCTGTGCGTGTATATAGGAGAGACTGGAAGTGTGTGTGTGCGCGTGAGAGAGAGACAGAGAGAGAGAGAAAGAGAGCCTGTGCGTGTATATGGGAGAGACTGGAAGTGTATGTGCGGGCGCGAGAGAGAGACAGAGAGAGAGTGAGAAAGAGAGCCTGTGCGTGTATATGGGAGATATTGGAAGTGTGTGTGTGTGTGCGCGCGCACTAGGAAGACAGAGAGAAAGCAAGAGAGAGAGGGGGAGAGAGAGAGAGTGCAAGAGAGAGCAAGAGAGCAAGATGCCTCTCCTCGTGTGCGCACGCGAGCCGTCTCCTGTCCTCTTTTTAATTTCTCCAGTCCGACAGCAGAACTGTTACCGTTATCGATACTTTTATAAATAGGCACAGGGGCCGAGTAAGAACCGTGTTTCGGTACCCATCTCTACTAAGGACAACGAACCGTTCTCAGCCGCTTCAACTCTGACGCAACCCGGAAAAACTATTGGCGTGATAACAGATAGTTCCGGGAATCAATAATCAGTGCCGATTAATCGGTAAAAGCGAAATATCGGTCGACCTCTATTATAAAGATACAAAACAATTAAAGTACATTTAAGTACATGTAAACAATGATGATGAGGCAATTACACACACACACATTTTCTATAATCTCACCCAGGGTGCCAGCTCACTCAAGTGTGTGCAGTTACATTATATATTATTAATGTATAAGATTTTAAGGCATACATCATGCAAAAAGTCACTTGCCAGGACAATGAAGCCTACACTGACTGTACATATTTTAAGAAAAAGTTTTTGATCATTTGGGCCCCAGTACTATAAATCTAATATACAAAATGTGGTTTATGGACAAGGAACTTTGGTTCTAGGATATATTTTTATGAATTCAGACAATAAAAGTACACAAATGAGCTTTCCAGTCTATCCAATGTATTTCTTGAGATAAAGTTTTGTGCATACCTTCAGATTCAAATAAAATACTAATGGTTACAGAACTATATTATTTTGTCACAGCACATTCAAAACAGTAGCTCAGCAATTTAATTTACATTAGGCCCAAGGCTTCCAAGGTGTTTAAATCATCTACTCACCTCAAATCTCCCAATTAATCTGCATCTTTAGTCCTCTTAAGTGCAGTATAAAATGTTTTCCAATAGGTGTGGGTATACAGCCAAAAAGCTATTTTTTAGCTCTTGTACTTTGGATATTTTAAGAAACAAGAGATGTAAAAGTGATGGGGGGTTTTATACCTTTGTTTGAGTACTGATGGGACCTGATGGTGGTCTGGTGGTCTGGTTGTTAGGGAGTTGCCCCTGCGATCAGAAGATTATGGGTTCGAATTCCAGGATTGATGGTACTTGAACAAGATACTATTCCCACACCGCTCTCTGGGGCCCCCTTTGGTGACAAACCACTTCTACACTTGGAAAATGTGAACGAATTTCACACTGAGTGCTGTGGTATGTACTCACGTGACGATTAGGGGTCACTTTATACTTTATATCCAGGGTATAAATACTTTTGTCTGATTTTTTCTAAGAACCTGTTAAAATAGGTTTTTTTTTAACTATATACCGTATACGTTTCATATTTTAAGTAATTTATGCATGTTTTTATTGATCAACCTTAACTCACCCAACGTCTCGTTCCCGTATCTGTATCTGTAGTACACGCAGGATCCGAAAACGGTCCAAACTCCCATCGCATAGACCACCGAGGCGCGCTTATTCCACTTCAGAGCTTCGCCCAGCATTTTATCAACAAATTATACCCCTATTATAAATAATTATACAGCATTCCCAAATCAACCACTTTCTCTCTCCTCGTTCGAGCTGTGTGAAATAACCTCTTTATTCCGGGTGCTGTCAAAATAAGAGCCCTAAAGGCAACATGCGGCGCGCGTTTCACTGCTTCAAAATCAGTTTTTCAAGATTTGTACTTTATTCAGCTATAATTGCAGTTGGAATAATTGCGTCTTACTCTATTAAAATTCCAAGGGAAAAAACATACCTTCCTTACATTTTTTTAAACCTCTAACTTATTTAACACAGTTTCAATCCTGTTTTCTTAATAAATTCTTAATAAAATTAAGTCTTTCTCTGTATTTAACCAATTTAATTAAGTGAGGCACCAGGCAGACAGAAATACAGCACCCGGGATGGTACCATGTTCATGGTCATCAGCTGGGCCAAATCGGGTTAATAATTAAATTATATAGTATCAATATTAAACGAAGTTGACCAAAACTTTACTGGTTATCTAAACAAAAATAATTACTGCCAAGCATTGCTTCAGGAAAGAGGTAGATTGAGGTCTGTTTTGTTTAAATAAACTTTATATGTATCCTTCATAATTAACAATCAAGACAATGTAATTCTGTATATGAACAAAATTAAATTCTTAATATGAGCATTCGATCCACCTCAAGGAAAATCTGAAAAAAGAGTCCCTCCTGAGCAGCTACATTTCACTTCACAATGTCAGTTCTTTTTTGCAAACAACAGTCATGATTTATAAACCATTAAAGTTAAAATAACTTCAGTTTTCCACTCCTCTTAAAAAGCCAGGTCACAAATCTGAGTTACTGAGCTATTGTATGATGGTCTGCAACCAAACAGTGACCATCAGAAAGAGGCATGCAGAACATTTTGTGCTCGTAATCAAAAATTATGCATTTACTTCTACACAGAGTGCTGTAATCAAAATAAATGTTTCCTTTTTTATATAAAGCTCAATGCAGATAGACATTTACACTTCTTGAAAAGGAATTTGAAGCACCTGTGTGTATTTATAGTTGGTCAAATTGCAATGAGACTTATCTTGAATGCGATACAACGTGGAGACATGCTCTACGAGCCCTGCCTATGGAATTACCACACTTTTTTTTTTTTTTTTTTACTCCAGCGCAATTGAACAATCAGGTGTGACACAAAACGGTATGTATAATTTGTTTAATTGCTATAAAGTAAAAAAGCCTTTATGTGTGGTGACCACATAGTTTCAGGCATGGGTTGAATGTCCATACAACTGACCACAGAGAAAGCACTTTTCACTTGCAAGGTTTTCTTTTAAACCCCCCATTTCATTGGTGCATTGTAAAAATGTGGTGTGGAATATGAAGCATATTCCAAAATGTCTTGCATTTAAAATAAAATTGACTAAAGGTGGGTGGTTATAAGCACATAACCAGAGCTTGTAATATGCATAGTTTGACACAAATAAGAGAACAGTAATAACATTTATGGACAAATGCAGTTTTTGCAGGACACCCAAATATGGCAAAAACAAAACATACACTTAAATTATTACAATTACTTGTGCACTACAATAGGAGAGCACAATACTACACACAGTTCTTAAAGTTTTCAGATCAATAACAGAAATTGAAATGTTAAATTTTTTTTTTAAGGATTTTGTTCTTTCCTTCTTCATGGTTTAGGCAGAGCTAGAGACAGCCAGTTTCTTTAGGTGGTCCATGAACACTTGTAGGCTAACATCATCTGTGAGAATGGGTGCTCCAGTCTCCTAAAAAAAATTAAAAATAATTACTTGGTTAGATATTAATATATCTATTTGACAGCCAGCAAAAACCTACAAAACATTACAGCTCAGAAAACTATAAAAACCTCCACCAGCCTCCACTGATTTCTCCAAGGTGTCTACATACCTGTCCCCAGGCATAGAGGTTGTTGTGTGTCTGGGAGGGGTTCACTTTGGAAAGTAGGAAGCGGGCCTGCGAACCACCGTGCTCTGTGTCAATGTAGCGGGGCATGGGGAAGCGTGACTGCAGGATCTCTTGAGCATCATCTAGAGGAGCCTGCAACAGCTGCCTAAAGTTCTCATACTCTGGCATTTCCTGATAACCTGCTTTTCGCCACTGCGCAATTGTCTAAGGAAAAAACCCCAAAAAACATTACATGACCAATGATTAACCTAACCAATCATCAATACAGTTTCTCATTAAGCATTCAAGTACTTGTGATGTGTCAATGCAAAGGAGAATTTAAATGCAACATTTTTACCTCCCCATGGTAGATGACCAGCTGGAAGAAAGTATCCATTAATAGAATACGATCTGGAAGAATACTGCCGCTGTCCAGAAGAACAGGCTACAAAACAAAACAAAACAAAAAAAAATCACATTATTATCGAACAATATCTTATTATCGACACTTTATCCTGATGGATGCACAGTGATGCAGTGTATAAACAAACCTCAGGAGGGCCATGGAATGAGTAGGAGTAGAGAATGGGCTGGATCATGATCAGCGACTGCGTCAGGTCCTGGCGCACAAAGTGGTGTCTGTAGTAGGAGGACTCATCAGGACTGTTATTGAATACCTGCAGGAATGGTGATCTCCTCAAATGGAACATAAACTGAAACCAAAAGATTGGTGAAAATGTTAAATGATCGTATTAAAGAAAGTAATTGTTCAAAGTACATGTTTTTTTGTCCTTGCCTCACCTGAGGGTAGAGAGACAAGGATTCCGACAGTCTGAAGGAATTAGGGTCATCTTTATTGAACTGTCCAAACTTCTGGCACTGAAACCAAACAATGCAAAATTACTTTCTGTCTCAGCAGCTGCCAACAGGAACATGCTGACAGGAAATGTGTACAGTGCAACCTTTTTCGATGTAAATATTTGTTAAATAAGATGTTATCAGGTTTTGTTGAGAGCCTGCAACAACATGCAGAAGTGTCTAGATGCCGCTCTTGCCAACTAGGTTGGGGGTGGAAGGTTGGGGGAGGGGTGTGATGAAAGGACCCTATGACAGTAGGATTAAAATATTCTTACTGAGGCAGAATCTAGCACTTTTGTTTGTATGCAGTATTCATTTTACTAAGGTTTTTTTCAGAGGATTCTAAAAACAGGAATCATTGTTTATAAAATAACGCATATGATCACAAGATCCTTTCAAGGTCACAAGGGTTAAAATGAGCTTCCTTGGTAAAATTTACCAGGCGAATGAGCTGTCTGTCAAGCCAGCGAAGCACATCAGGGCCTTCTTCCGACTCTGCCCTGAACACACCCAGCCTTGCCATGAGAACAGCAGCGGCCTCCTGGTCAAAGGATGACTCTATGTGCTGGATCTGAGACTGCGCATCCGCCCAGCTGGGAGGGGCAAAAGACAAACGAGTTAGTTAGGTATGTGTGACGCACACATCCACTACAAAATCCAGCATGACAGGAACACCCACAGTCGCTGCGTCAGTATTGGTGGGGAAATAAAAAACAAAGAGCCTCAGGTTACAGGACAGACAAGATCAAAGGTGAATTTTTTTCCCCCTCTGTGCCTATAATAAAGCTGTGTGGCTTCTAGGTAAATGTGAAAATTGACTATATTGTTATCTACACCGATGACATTAAGACAACCTAAGAAAATAAAGGTCTACTGTTTGGCATTAAGTGAAGGGCAACCCTTCCCTACAAGGTAGGAATAAAACTGCTGCTCACTTCCTGGCGATAGTAGTAACACGAATCCTCCTCTGCGTGCTGGAGTGTTGGTATTGTGTAACAAACTGGATGGCTCCTCTGCCCCCCTGAGGGATGGGCGAGTTGTGCTAAGGCAAAAACATGGATTGTGAGGAACACATAAAAAATACACACAAAAAGATTACTCTATGTAAACTCATGTTATATTATTTGAAAAATACCTGATTCACCACTTCAAAATACACAGCAAGTGTTGTGGATGGGTTGAGACTACAAATCTTCCACTGGCAGGTTCCACCAATTCCCAGCTCCTATAAACATGAAATAAGGGACTTATTTTAATGCATGTTTCGTAACGTGTTTTTAATTCTCCTAAATACTAATGAGGTTTAAGTGCATAAGGAAATAAATATAAGTTTAAAAATATATAAAAATTAAGGTACATACATTCTCAGAGACACATGGTCCTTTATTGTTGAGAGACACACAGGGTCCAATAGCTCCTGCCACTTTCAACTCCCTTGAGGTCTGATGTGAAACACAACGAAAGCATTACACGCTTAAATAAATAAGAAACTCATTTGCATCTAAAATTCAAAAGGTGCATTTGGGTGGTCACTAAATACTGATCAGACATTAAAGCCACAGACACATTAATTAATATATTTAATTTGACAAAACATTTATTATTCATTGCAAAAATATTTATTATTCATGAAAATTATTCATTTTTTTAAAAGGGTGCGAGACTACCCAACAATCTGTACAGAGTATAAAAAGTATATGTATCGGCATTATAAAGCATAATAAAATTGTGAGAAAATATACAAATGAATTAGATGTACTAGAGTGTTTGGTGCAAAATAAATACGATCACTGCAAGGAGACAGGACTTCATGTCAGGAAAGTATTAATGTTGCCTATAGAAAACATTGCAACATGCCCTGCAAGTGACAAATCTATTTCTCTATGTCTTCTGGCTCTGGATTTAATGCTGCGGTATCACCTGTCTGAAGACAATCTGGTTGTGGTCTGTGTACATTACCGCACAAATACTACTATGAATTATTTCCTCTGTGAAAATGATACCTTCACTTCCAAAACGCCTCCAAAAGCCATTCGAAATTCGCCATTGTAGCCTTTACTGAAGACTCTCTGGAATGTCTGCTTGAACAGGGAGGTGTTGAACGAGTCTCCCATGACAATGTGTCCCCTGGCACAACAGAAGAAACCAGTTATGAATGATAATGTACATAAAATCCTTTTAGGATTGAGGTGAAATCTTCATAGAGGAATAGGTATGTGGCATATGTGTAGGTAGACCCATTTTTTATTTGCATACCCTGTAAGATTGGATAGACACTTCATCTCCAGTAACCCAGTTTGGTCCAGAGCACATGCATAGATGTCAATACTGTGTCCATTCACTGCTGCGCGGTTTGCTAGAGCCTCGTAGTACTGCAACATATTTATTGAGTATTAGGGTGGTATGACACACAGTGTGTTAAAATATGTAATTTTCCTTACATCTATTAAGTTGTAATTGAACCCCCCCGTTAGTAAGCATCATAGAAATATGGACAGTGTCTACAATCTGCTCAGAAAACCTTATTGTGACAGAGAAGTAATGGATCAAGAAAAGAATAAACATTCCCATTTCATACTGCCCTAGAAATAAATTCTCTGTCCACTAACCTTGACAGCCTTCTTTATATGACGAGCATTGTCCTTTTGAATGTCATGCCACGACCGAATGGGAGTCTTCAGTTCATCTCCTACCACCATACCAGGACCCTGGGTGGGAGGCCCACCCATAAATAGCATAACACGAGCTCCAGTATTTGGAAATGTACTCTAAATCAAAGGGAAATGTTTCCAATGAGTAGTCTATAGAAAATAAATGTCCAATATACATAAATGTAAAAAAAAAAAAAAACTACTGCAGATGTTATTATTATTAATAGGTATAAGCACAGCAACCTGATGTCATAGTAATCAATTCAACTTTTTAAAACTACATTTATGATAAATAGGTAATCTAAAGAAATATCTATGTTTTATTATGTCCACTACTCAGGTACTATTGTTAAATTTTTTTTTCATAGAGATCAGAAATCATGTAAGCAAATTTAGTTAGGTTTACTTAAAGTGTTCACATCCTACATGTATCACTTTCCCTTGATATGTACTAAAATTAAAAATGAACATTTCTGAAGGTCTCTTTAGCCCTTAGAAATAAATGTTTTTTTTTCGAAAAATTTCTCACATCATACCCTGCATTATCAAACTACAACTGTTATGCAACACTGATGACTGTAGGGAGCACAAGGTGCAAGCCAATAAGCTGACACACCAGGGAAAAGAGCACCTTTGGCCGTTCAGTGTCAGCATTATATTACATGTCGCAGGTTGATAATGAATCTTCATGGCAAAAGTGGCAATTTTATATTATATCATTGAACTGGAATTGCAAAAGATCTTTCAACATTTTTAAACACATTCACACCTGTGTCAAACACAATAACTGAAATATGTGAGCTGTAAACATTCCATTTGTATTCAGAATTTTGTGGCACCTTACTCTAAAGGCTTGCATCCATCAAGTACAAGTCATGATGACTAACTAGATCGCATAATACCTCCAGTAGTCCTACAGCAATTGAGAGAGCAATGCCTGTGGAACGAAGGGGTCTCTTGCCCTGCGGAACAGGCCAGGGGTCCCTTTGCAGCTCACCAAGTAGGTCGGTCAATGTCATATCAACTTTATGCACAGGCTGCAGAAATCTGAGGAACACAAGAAGTGAAGAGTAAGGCAAAAAGATATTCTAGTGGCAGCTTTTTTTTTTTTAAACATGCCACGATGACGCATCTACAGGTCTAACTGGCATTTATTCTCTACATAGCCTGCCACAACATTACATGGGAGCATCTGCCAAAACTGTAGCCTGTAGTCAACAGTCACTGCCAATAAATTAAATGCGCTGAGCTGAAAACCATTTGAATTGATGAGGTATTTGCTTCAACAGTAAGAGTGTTTGTCATGAAAACTTTGGTTTATTTAATGAGAAAAGGAAATTATTATTGCAAACAGAAAATTAAGAGCATCTGACCTGCAGGAAAGAGCATCATCATGAGGGCCCAGAGGTCGGCCCGGCTGTGCTGAAACTGCTGGCTTCATTAGACCCAGCATCTCCTGCAAACAGGATGCAACGTATTTAATATAGTCCCACTTCATCCAAGACACTTCAGTGCTATTTTTATGCATAGTACAAACATTCAGACATCATGCTACATACCTGTATTTGTTTGGGAGAGAGTTCTTTGGTCCCACGGAAGACATAACTCTTGGCAATTCCCTCACAACTGAGCTCATGGACCTGGATCATGCGGCCAAAGGTGATGAGCCCCACCATGGCATTTGGTGGAAGCAGGCTGAGAGACATCTGCAGAGACTCCCTCAGGGCCTGCAGGTCCTCCTCCTCCAGACACGTGTCCACCACATACAGGAAGACAAGTGGAGTTTGGGTACCACCCTACAGAAAGGAGCACAAAGAAACAACAGTTACAGCAAGAGAGGATTATGCATCTACACTGACCATGCAGAATATAGAAACAGACTGCTCACCGGAACTATATACTCAATAGTGGAGAATTGTGGCATTAGTTCAGCAGGCTGATTCACCTCTGAAATGCCAGCATATGATGGTGGGAACTGAAACAAAGGAAGTGAAAATATTGTAAATATACTACATGCACTGAAAGTAACTAGTCTTCAGTAAAACAATGTTTTGAGAAAGCATTTCCACTCGGGTCATACGATTGGTTAATAGAACATGAAAACCTTTTTTTGTACTTACAGGGTTTCGCTGAAAGCAGAAATTGCATGCCCATATCTTAGCTCTGAAGTCCACTTGACTGTAAGAGGAAAATATGTATTAAATATGAAGTGGGAAGAAGATTTATGAATAATAAATATAAGCATATATAAAAATCACTTGCAATCAGTAAAAAGCTCAGACATCACCAGAAAATGCTAGCTCCTTGTTCAATGGCTTTTTCCCTTGACTAAGTAAAAGGCATACCCAGCAGGCGTCTGTCAGGTGACAGTTAACATTTCACTCTAAGATCCTGAAACACATAGTTGCTTTCAATATTAAATGTTTTGAGTCATTGCACAGCTTCAATATAGAGCACTATGCAATGAGTTTTGAGGCTCTGGATCGATGTTGTTAGACATCTGTATATTTCAGAATTCGTTCTGCTGTGGATAGTAAAGACGAGCAAGTAAAGTCTCTATATTTCATAGAAAAGTATACTTCAAATTCAAAATAACTTGCATTTTGTGCACCTGTTACTTATGGCATCAAGCTTTTTCCAACCTGGCAATAAAAACTGATGAATTCTTAACTCCTTTTTTTATTTTAAATGTCCGGGGGTTTAGAGGCGGAAATACGTTTCTGTCCAATTATTTATAGATCCTACACTCTCAGCAGGATTGATGTAAACATCCAACAATTGTTTGGATTAAAAGACAGATCTGATCAAGAGAGGATTAAACAAACAGTGCAGTGCAGTTTCAGCAATTGCCTTGTATAGACATTAACTGGAACAGATTCAAAACGATGCAAATCACTGGGCTGGCTCTTTGCTCTTCTTGATATTTGAACACATTTCTAGCCAAGTTCCTTTAAGCTACAAGTGTGAGATTAATTTGCATCAATCACAAACAAACAGGATATCCGAATTCATCTGAAGATTTTGTCACTTACCAAAGAGGGTTGAGCACGGCTTTGCAGCTTGCCCGACTGCAGAGGACAGGCTCATACTGCACAGGGGGCAGGTCGGGACGCTCTTTAAGAGGGGTGAAAAGGCAGGACACTGGTACAACTAGTCGTGTGGCCTCTAGCCTGCTGGATGGCCAGAGGTTCCAGCTGCATCGCACACCATCACGGTCCTCATTCTGCTGAATAAACTCCTGATACGTTGCCATTCCAGCTATACAGGGACACTGTGAGCACCAAGTGAAAGGGTACAAAATGACTGACAAAACAACTATGAGTCTTTTCAACTCTCAGGTACACCTTGTGGGCAATGCTTTTAAACTGGAACAACATACCACAAAAGCTCAATGTGAACAAACGTCATTACTACGTGCCATTGCATCTGGCATATTTATCCATGACGTATTTGCTGCTGTCACTTTAGTGAAAAGATTACATGGGAGAAAAAAACTTCATGCGTCACAGGTATGTACAGTACAATTTTAGGGTCATGTTGAATACCGGGTCACGCCTACAGTACAAACATTATTGATCTAAACTCTGTGGGCTGCTTGCTGACTGGCCAGAAACCAGATCAATGAATTCAAAGTATTTACAGAAGCTGGACTTTACACCACGAACAGGGTGACACAACACATGGTCAGTTAAACCCTTATACATTTTACACGTCAGATATTAGGGCTGGCGATTGTTTTTAAATCAAACGTGTCTCTGACATTACAAGCACCCAAAATTCGGTAATGTAGTGAAAGTACTGGAAACTGAGAACACATTACGCGAAACATAAAGCTCTAGATGGGTACACGTCCTTTGGATAGACGAGTATAATGGTAACGCGTACGATGGGGAAACTACTGTCATTGCAGCAACGCTGGAAACTTGTTAGATAGGAAAACACAGCTGGAGATGTTTTACGGAACGGGAGGTGTTTTACGGAACTGAGAACACACTATTCCAGCACACAAACATGAGTAAAACATTTGTTAAAATGTATGGTAACAGTCTGGTAAAACGTGACTGTATTCTTCAAAATAGCATGGAAAAACCGATAAACATGAACAATTTCAAATTTACATGCATATCGCCTCGGCAGCTGGTTAAATAATTTAATGATTTCTGGAGGAAAAGGCACTTTCGATTAAAAAAATTAAAGCACAACTGTGCTCCGATCAAAACAAAAAACAAGATCGGGAGGTAAATAACTAACGTTACACTACGTTCACACTAAAGATATACCGGTGTTCATCTATCCGGGATGGCCCCGGTCTCTCGACATTTTAGTTTGATAAAAGGTGTTTCGAAGTAACCAACCTTTCTGCTGAATCCGGATTAAAGTCTCAACGTCAGATAACAAATAATAAATATATTAAATACATCTGTAACGGGAAAGTAACCTTTGAACAAGTAGGCATACGGGGTAAAACGAGACTAAATTCCGCAAAACCGGTAACTTCCAAATGTACCCGTGCCGCCTTAGAATGACGTGTTAATACACATCCGGGTGTTCAACATTGGTGCTTCTTTAAAACGTCATCACCAAAGCACCACCCCAACTAGCCTTTTAAGTGAAATCACACACACACACACACACACAAACGGCAAACAACACAAAATATACAAGCCCAATATACAAGCACATTGAAAGAATTTTTTTAAATAAATACTTTACACATATAATGAATAATATTTATTATAAGTATTGCTGTCTTTGTTGTTTTTGTTAAAATTATTATTGTAATGCATTATACTGTTAGTCAGACACTGTCAAATTAGACATTGTTTCCCTTACATAATCTAGTTACTGAATATAATTTCGATCAACCTTCCACTGCAGCTGGTGCCTAGTGTTTAGGGCGTTCGCCCTACGATCAGAAAGTAGTGGGTTCGAATTCCAAGTCTGCTAATGTCATCTCTCCCTTGAGCAAGGGACCGTTCCTCACTGTGTTCCTGGCTGCACACGCTTCACACTACTGTGTGCTTTGGTGTGTTCACGGACAGACAGAGTGGTCACTTTACACTTATCTTAGTCTGAATTTACATTTTTCGCATTCACATTTACGGGACACTTTTACAATTTCGAGCGCCACCGAACCAGCAGTGGCAAAGAAAAATCATTACTGGTGTTGAAATACGAGATATCTGGCGACATCTGTTGGTGGTTACGAAAAGTGAGCGTAAAAGCTCTGTAAAAAATTCGGACCAAACAACACCCCAAGATAATTGAAATTTATTTATATTTATATACCAGTGACACCAAGCAGCTTCACATCTAAGTCCGAGCCCCTGATAAGTGTCAAGAAGATTCCTCGGGAGGAACCAAGACAAAAACGGGGAACCCACGCCACTCTTCAGAACGGAATATCATGGGAGAAGAAACAGAATACCATCATGGAAACTGCAACAATATATAAAAGACAGATGTATACAGAATTAACCTCTGTTGCCTGTTACCAATATTTTGTTGGAGTCTGTTTAATAGGGCCTTGGTATTGGAGGGCTTTGGGATTTCAGTGTTGTCAAAGATGTAATTCATGCATCAAAGTAATTCGAGATATTTCTGGCAGTATAATCTCTCCTGTATATGTTTTTTCAAAAATAGGAATGGAGGTGTTGCCACTAAAGGAGATCATTTTTGACCAGTTTTTAAATGGTTTCATTCGACTTATTAATTACTAGATTACTAAATCTTAAAATGTTACAATATATAGATTATCCAACTAGCCAGACAGAAAAAATAACTTTCACATAATTAAAAGGAAATGCAGTGGTAGTAGTTTAGATCATGATCCTAAATGTACATACAAGAAGATCAAGAGAACTCAGTGATGGTTCATCTGTTCTAGAATAGAAATGAAGAAGAACTCCAGGTGAAGACAAAAGTGAATATGTGGACAGCCATTCCACTCAGAGAAGGCAGAGAAGCTGTCCCCTGTCCTGTTACCAAAAAATATTAATACATAGTTAGTTCTGTATGAGTTAGGTACAGAATCTTTGCAAAAAAGAGTGTGAAGAGTGCCTCCACTGAACTTTCTATGTGTTTCCTATGAGGTTGGAAAACAGAAAAAAGGGGGAAGAGGGAATAGACATTAACAGAATGAAATGATAGTGGGAAGAATATTTTCCAGAATATACATTGCTAATTTCTGAAAGTTGGCGGTGCTTTCACTCTGGTGGCAGCATGAGACGGAGTTTACAACCCACACAAGTGGCTCAGGTAGTGCAGCTCATCCAGAATGGCATATCAATGCGAGCTGTGGCAAGAAGGTTTGCTGTGTCTGTCAGCATAGTGTTCAGAGCATGGAGGCGCTACCAGGAGACAGGCCATAGGAGGGCAACAACCCAGCAGGAGGACCGCTACCTATGACTTTGTGCAAGGAGGAAGAGGAGGAGTCCTGCAAATTTTCCTCCAGTGGGCCACAAATGTGCATGTGTTAGCTCAAATGGTCAGAAACAGATGAGGGTGTTCTAAGGGCCTGACATACAAAGGTGGGGTTTGTGTTTACAGCCCAACACCGTGCAGGACATTTGGCATTTGCCAGAGAACACCAAGATTGGCATCCTCATCAGGAGCATGCCCAGGAGTTGTAGGGAGGTCATACAGGCACGTAGAAGCCACACACACTCCAGAGTGGTAGGGGATGATAAACTATGAGTGTGTCTGAAATCGCGCACTTTCGTGAGTGCATTGAAATGTGGCTCAGTGCTGTTCTAAATGGCACACTAACATTTAGGTGTGCAAACTCTTCTAAGTTAATTTATTCTCAAACTCAAACAAATTATCCATAACTGTCATCAGAGAGTGATAGGCTACACACTGCAGTGTACATCAGTAAAATAATTTTATTGGTGTAACATTTATGTGAAGAATTTGCCTCAGTTTGAGCTTGCATTTCATTTTTGGCCGCCATTATTTAACCCTGAAAACTTGTAGAAATTCCCTCCTCTTCCGCTACATAGTCAATATGGCATCCGTTTAGTGCAGTAAGTGTCCATCGTTCTATACTCTGCCTTAAAATTTCGCACTAAAAATTTGCAAGTGCACAGTTTTGACATTCCACTAGACTTTGCTACAGTGAATACACTTAATTGTTTATGTGGAATTGGCTCACGAGCAAAAAGACAAAAGTATTTGATCACGTTTACCCATTTTACAGTTTAAAAGCAGAAATATGCTTACTACAAGAAACCCATACATCAAAATTCAACTATCATAAATGAAAAACATCAAAGTTCATCCATGTTTTAGCTTTTTTTAACATGTTTTAATTGTTATATTAAGAGAGTGTGGACCTGCTTTTTAGAGATAAATGATTCAGAGAAAACAAAAAGATAACAAACAGGAAACAGACTTGGAGAAAAAGATTAAACCATTGGAGAATCTCAACACAGTAAATCCTACAGTAGAAAATTAAATTAGAACTGGATATACATACAAAAAGAAAAATAAAACATCGCTTGCAAGGACTCAGACATGAACATTTTGTATGTAGCAATTTAGTGTCTTAACAATCAAACCAAGTGAAACAACAATTATTTTGTTATTATGAAGACATGAACAAAACTTTCATATTTTTACTCCTCAATTCACAAACCAAGTCAACTAAAGACAGACAGAGCTTGTGCAGAGTGAAGCTTTTGCTTGAACTTAAACATTAAATGCAGAGGAAGAATTTCGGGTTGTTCATGTGGTGGTGTGTTCATGTATGACAGAATGGTCTCTTTCAATTCACTCCACTATATTGTCAGAGCTGCCCTGTGTGCAGGGTGTGAGGGATCTATAAAAAAAATTCCCGGCCTGTTTCCTGGCTCTTGAGAGGTACAGGTCCTGGATGGAGGACAGGGGGACCCTGATGATCTTTTCTGCTGCCAGTACAGTGTGCTGCAGTCTGTTCCTTTCTTATTTAGTGGCTGCTTTATCCCAGACAGTGAGGGAGGAGCACAGGACAGACTCAATGACTGTAAAACTGGATAAGCAGCTCCTGTGGAAAACTGTACTTCCTTAGTTGTCTGAGGCAGTATATCCTCTGTACATTTTGAGGATGGAGATGATGTTGGTCTTCACTAAAAATGGTGATACCCAGGAACTTGGAAATCTTCATAGTATGTAGACTCATGACCATCCTGTATGAGTCCACTGACGGTGGTTTTTAACAGCTGCATTCGTTGATGTGCAATGACTGGTGTAGAGGGAGAACAGTGGTTCAGAGAGGACACATCCATGAGGATCACCAATACACATTGAGCTGGGAGAGTTTGGAGGAGAGGTATACAGCCAAATTAGTGTTTAAATCTGAAATAAATTCCACAAACCGGATCCTCACATTAGTTCCCAGAAGAACGAAATGTAATGTAATGTAGTCCCATGTTCACTGTATCATCTACCAACCTGTTTGCCCCAAAATGCAGGGGGTCCTGTTGGTGTCCTGTAATGATCCTCGGAAGGACTAAAACCAGGCATTCAAATGATTTCATGACCACGGGCGTCAGTAGTCATTAAGTCCTGTGATGGTGGGTTTCTTGAGGACCGGGATGATGGTGGCACATTTGAGGCAGCAGGGGACTTCACACAGCTTCAGGGATCTGTTGAACATGTGGGTGAAGATGATGGCTGATCAGTTCAAATCCTGTGCTCACATCCTCTTTGTGTACTCTGAGGTCCAGCGGGAGGGTAGGGGGGTGAGAGGTGTGATGGACATAATTAACTCTGGGGTGGGATGCGTGAGGGGTGTCAATCTGTATGTCTTAAACCTGCAGTAGAATTTGTTCAGCTAATCTGCCAGCTAATCTACCCTTCAGCAGGGGATGGGGTTCATCTGTAGCTGTTTATCCTGCTGAATTAACAGTATGCAAAGAATTTTAAATCTCAGTTCATAAATGTTAAGAAACGCTTAATAAACGTTTTGATGCAGTTTTTATTAAAAATTTAATTGTACTCTAAAGAGAGAGTGTGGTGGCTGGGAGTTTATAAAAATCATAGAAGTAAAAGAAAAAAAAGCAGGTGACACCAGTGTAATGTTGGTAAGAAAATCATCAAACTGAGTTCTTCGCTCAGAAACCAGGCCTTTTATTATAAAATAAACTTTTTTGCAAATGGTTGAACAGGATTTAAGACTTGTTACCACAGGGCAGTCCTGTGGCACCGTCCTCTCCAATTCACAAAATGTCTTCCCAAGTCAGGAATACTTATACACTTTTCCTAACATTGAGCCACAGTGAGCCATGTCAGAAAGACACTTCCAAGTCAGAAGCTACTGCAGGACGATTCTAGCACATTCCCTGATGTTTTGACTATCAAACCTGGCTCCTTGGAACTGTACCAATGACAGTGGCCTCTGCTGTTTGAACATTTTACATCAAATCACAATGTACATGCCGTAAACAGGTTCTTAATACTAACAGCCTTCAAGACTGACCACGACCATTAAAGATTAAATCTCATCTATGCACTCAAATGTTAAAGTATATGTGGATTTATGTGACAAAAGTCTAGGCCTTATACAGGCGGACTATAACACTTTGATCCAGGAGGTGAACCGAAGCCTCAAGCAGCATCCAGGGGTTAAAGTAAAAAACAAATCAGGAGTCTGATTTTTTTTTTGGGGGGGGGACTTTTTTATTTGAAGGACTTACTTCAAATATTGACAATAAGAACCAAAATAAAGTAACAAGAGCTTAAAATGAAGTGAAATGAAGGCCATTTTCTTTTTTTTCTGGGTTGTAAGCAACAAATCATGTTCTGTTATAAATGTGCTCAAACGTATTTTTAAATCGCAG
>JBBMFX010000101.1:4791519-4804927 GCA_037832545.1 Rhabdalestes septentrionalis | reverse complement strand
CCCGCTTCCTGTTTATATAGAGTGCCACGTTGATTTCCCTCTGACCTTGACGTGACACGTGGTAGGCATGTGACACCTTTATCATAACATTCATAAGTTTTAATGTATTTTGCCAATATGACATTGAGAGTGAAGTCCCATCACTGTTGAATTTTATTTCTGTCAATTAATTTACTGCAACAGTTGCTAAATTAATTGACAGAAATGAAATGCTTCAGGAGTAATATTTTGAAACAAATTAGGGAATATTTAGCTCTGGGTGTGAGGTAAGTTATTGCTTCTCTTTGGATGTTTTTTTTTTCAGAGTAAAAAAGGTGTAGTCTTTTTATTAATCTTTTTATTTTTTTTATCTGTTTAATTTTCCGGGAAAAAAAAATACTTTTTGTGACGAGATAGTTTCTCAGCTAATACAGTGCCTGAGTTGGCCACAAACAAAGCAATTCTTTCTGTCAGCCTCCACTACAATACAAATCCTGTGCTACGTATTTATGGCAGCCCATCATGTCCATCCCTGTCTCTGTCTGTATTGTAATAGCAATTCAGTTACTCAGTATATTTGTGGCTATGCTTTTTTCTGGCAGTACATGTGAAAGCTGATCTTGGCTGTTTATTGCTGGGTTGACTGACTGTGCTCATAGAACCTAAATTAGTCTGGTTAATGCTGTGTAGGGGCATACATGTCATCAACCCCCAAATCTGACCTGCCCGTGACCCTCTCATCTTCTTGCTATGGTTTGCAGTAAGAAGCATATTGTCATTTAAAGTGTGCTCTAAACACAGTGGGAAATGTGAAAGCAGATCCGCAAACTTGTTGTAGTTCTAATGTTGTAACTTCCCTTTTCCCTTTTCCTTTACCACACGGACACAGTGGGTATGAAAAAAACCTTTAAAATTTCCCATTTTTGTTATTTTGAAGCCTGAAAGGAAGACCATCACACAAAAAATCAGGAGTATTTACATGACATCCGAGTGAAAGATATGAAAGTTTACAACAACAAAAAAATTGAGATGGATAAAGGATCACCCCTCTCCTAAAAATGATTTCAAACACCTTTAGGTGTAATTTATTGTCTTCCACCTGTGATCAATTGTTAAAATTGTCATTTTGAGTTCAGCTATTTCTGCTTCCATTTAAGTGCTTGATAATGCAACTGAAAGCAAACAACCAACAATGGGCGGCAAGTTACTGTCAAAAAGATCTTAGAAATAAAGTTGGAGATATCCACAAGTCAGGAAGCTTTCAAAAACCACCAAACCTACAGTGAAGCATGGGGGGTGTTTCTCTGCTGCAGGACTGGTTCACTTGTCAGGATGGAAAGAAACTTTATGAGGCAACGTACCATCAATATCTTGAGAAGAAACTGCTGCCCTGGGACCTAAAGCTCATAACAAGAAACTGACCAAACAGTGGCTGAAGGAAAAAAAGATGTCCTTGTGTGACCATCAGAGATCAGATTTAAACCCTATTAAAAAATCATCCAGTCTGGCAGAGTCTGAAAAGTTACATAGTGGACACACACTGTACAGTCTAGATGTGCAAAGTTGGTAGAGAAGGACCCCAACAGACTCAAATCTGTAATTAAAGCAAATAGCAATGATTCTTTATCCACTTTAGTGTTTTTTTTTAAGTGATGTTATATCTTGGACATTGACTAAATACAGCAGGAACGTTTTTTTGGAGTGTTTCTTCATTTCTGGTTGCAAAGCAACAAAATGTGAATATTTTGAAGGTATTGATTCTTTTCTATGCCCACAAAAAGTAAGTGTCTTCTGTCATGGTGACTCAACAACTTACTCGGATACAACATGCTGGTTTTCAGTGAACATTATCTAAATATTTTGCTGATTGTTGCTAATTGAATCTTATTCTGTGTATGTGTGTTTGTGTGTGTTTTTAAGAATATGCCAGTGGAGGGTCACTATATGAATATTTGTCCAGTCCAGAGAGTGAAGACATGGACATGGGTCAAATAATGATGTGGGCAGTGGATATTGCAAAAGGTAGGTGTGTGTGTATGTGTGTGCATTCCTCTGTGTGCTTATACATCATTATCATATTCTGATGTCATTTTTGTAATTGATGTCATTTTTTAGGAATGCATTATTTACATGCAGAAGCTCCAGTGAAAGTCATTCACAGGGATCTGAAATCACGGAATGGCAAGTTCATGTTATTTTATGTTGAAGTATATAAATCATCATCAAGTATATTCAGATGTTCGCATACAACTTCAGTTGTGTGGCACAGTAGGGTAAATTAAATACTAAAATAGTAATACTACATACTAAATGCCACTATTATGAGTGTACTAGTGTGCAGTAAATTCTGGAATAGTGAAAAATATTGAAAGAGTGAAAATGTCTGTCAGGAATAAATATAATGACTTTATGAACTTTCTTTTCATTTTCAGTGGTGTTAGCTGCTGACAATGTACTGAAGGTACTGTTTCATTTTCAAAGTGAATCATCTGTCTGTCTGTCTTGACATATGTCTGTCTGTCTCTCAGCAGTGTGTTTGTTTAGTTGTGTGTTCGTTACAGCAGGTATAAATCACTGCCTTCAGAATAGTCACACTGTTAATTTAGCTGCAAGAAATAAAGGCACACAATTTTCTCACTGAATCACTCAGATTCACTTAGATAGATAAAGGATCACTCCCCAGTGTTAGAACTTCATGGAAACACCTTTAATTACAGCTTTGAGTCTGTTGGAGTCTTTCTGTACCATGCAGTCTTTGCCCACTACAGAACTGTCAGACTGTTGATCTCAGTCAGACTGCATGGTGACAGCTGATGGACAGCAATCTTCAAGTCATTCCACAGATTTCAGTAGGGTTTATGTCTGACCTCTGACAGCCACACAAGGACGTTCACCTTTTTCTCCTTCAAACACTTTCTTAATTATAGACTTTACTGCACTCCTAACGATCGATAAAGCCTTTGAAATGTATTTCTATCCACCTCCTGACTGTGCCCAGAGATCTTTTGACAGTGCCTTGCCACCCATAGTTGACTGATTCTTTCAGTTACATAACCAAGCACTGGAATGGTGCAGGAGGGGGATGATCCTTTAGCCATTTCAGTGGTTCTTTTTGTTGTTGTTTTTCTTTCACTTGGATGTTATAAGTTGCACTGATTGAGTTGTTTTAATGGATGTAAAATGTAATTATTATTTACTGATGCAAAGTGGGTTTATTCTATAGACACTGTACTATTCCACACTGCTACATACACACCTTCTACGTTTTCTGTCAGATCTGTGACTTTGGGGCTTCTAAGTTCCTGTCTCACACCACACACATGTCTCTGGTGGGCACGTTCCCCTGGATGGCCCCGGAAGTGATCCAGAGTCTGCCTGTCTCTGAAACTTGTGACACATACTCGTATGGCGTGGTGAGTACGTCATTGTGTTTTGTGTGTGTTTGCTCATTACAAGCAGACAGTATGGCAAAAATAAAATATATTTTTTCACAATACATATGTTTTACAAAAAAGGGTGGGGCCACATTTAAAGACTTATTTATTAATGCTATGAGTACACTGATTTGTATTCAGAACTTCACAAATTGCACTGCATTAAATTTAGCTTTCAACATGACTGATTCCCCAAATTCCACATTAAAGATTATGAGGTATACAATGATGCACTGAAGAAAATTAAGTTGCAATGCAAAAAGTTTGCATCATGGAGGCTGGGCCCCGCTTTTGAGTCTTGGTTCCTCCCGAAGTTTCTTCCTGCAGCTATGCAGAAGTTTTCCTCGTCTCTATTGCCTTTGGCTGACTCACTAGGGTCTCAAACCTTGTCTCTGTAAAGCTGCGTTTTGACATCATTGGTTATACAAAGCACTATAAATAAAACTCAATTGAATTTGAACATAAGGAGACAAAATAATAAAGAAAAAAGGAAACCCTATATATCAAATTAGATAGTGTGGCACATTACTTAACTGCATTGTTCTGCTGATTCAAGTTTAAGAATGGTGGCTCAGATCTAAGAAGCAATGTTAGTGCCTCTAGTGAGAGCCAGAATATGGGGTACCAGATGAGAAAACCAACAGATAATGCTATCCAGCATTACCTTCATTGTGAAATTTGTCTTTTAATTCAGTTAACACCAGATGGCATTTCGGGAAAAAAGAAACAAAATAATACAATGTAATAAAATACGCAGCGATTGCGAAATGGAAACATTTTGCCAGTGGTCTCATTCTTCTGGGCCCCACTGTTTTTTTCCATCAGTATTAAGCTATATGACTATTGAGCTGACCTTGGTTTGTCTTACAGGTTTTATGGGAAATGCTGACCAGAGAGGTGCCTTTTAAAGGATTTGAAGGCTTGCAGGTGGCCTGGCTGGTTGTGGAAAAACATGAGGTATCCTGCAATTTCTTTTTTGTGAACAGCTCTTATTTTATTAAATTATCCCCTCCCTTGCTCTCCCTGGTTTAAGGAAAATAATGATCATGGTTTCTTGTGCATCTCTGGCTGGGTGTTCATAGCTAAGCTCAGAGTGTGCAAGAGAACAAGCAAGGATCTCCTGCTTATAAGAAACACAGCGGTGGTTTTAGTACTAGTAATCCAGAAATGTGCTTCAGATGAGCGAGAGTATGCGATGGACGAAGGGAATTAATGAGAGCTGAAAATAAGTAGCACTGGAACAGACTGACATGAAGAAGTAGGAAAGGTCAAAAGAAGGATGAACAGATACTTTGTTTAGCATTATTTTCCCAAAGGATACAGTTTCCCATGGTTCCCAGAGTTCTCTGCTGGGCCTGTACAATTTTTGTGCACAAATCTAATTATGTGTGGTTGTTTCAAGTGCTTGAAAGGGCCCATTTTATAGTGTCGAGTATATGCAACACTCACATTAAGCATATTGTTAATCCTAATAAAGTGTTCGTCTTTTGGGCTCCTCTGAACATGCAGAAGCACTACCCCCACCCTAACCCACTAAAGTTATAAACAAAACCCTGAAGGAGAGATTTTGCACATAGTTACGTTCATATGTTGAAACTACACCTGAGCTAAAATTGGTAATAATTGCTTTTTTCTTTTTGTACATGAATTTCAGAGGCCGACCATTCCAAGCAGCTGCCCTGCGAGCTTTGCAAAGTTAATGAGATCATGCTGGGTGGCAGAACCTAAGGTAGGTGTAAAAAATACTTGGCAAGCAGCTTTAATAAGAAATATACTGAACCATAGATTTTAAATGTGTCAGAATTACCCAAACATTTTCTTGAAGCTCCCCTCCTGCTGAGCAAATGTTTTTTGAGCTCTAACACTCCTACTGCAACCTAGGAAAGCAAATTAGTAGTTGGATCAGGTGTGCTGGGAACAAATAAAATACTGGAACTCTACATCAGATCAAGCCGAGAGCTTAATACAGTCTCAATAGCCACACATCATCAACAATTTAAGGTCCAGATATGAACTGAGCACGGACTACACAGTGTTTCAAAGTAAAAAACCTGTTAATGGTATAATTTAGGATTCAACTGTCATTACCTGGTGGCCTAGTGCTTAGGGAGTTGCTCCTGGTATCACAAGGTAATGAGTATCCCCGGACTGCTGGTGGCACCACTGCGGTACCTTCAGCAAGGTTTGCTGCCCAGAAGCTGTGTTTCTGGCCGCCTGCTGCTTCAGATGGTGAATGCCTTAAATACGGAGAACAGTTTTGTGATGTGTTCACAGATGACAAATCAAAGTTTACACTTATGAGACTTGATTCAGTGCTTAAGAAGCCAGGATTGCTATGAAACTGAATTTCTTTTTATGATGAAAACGATAACAATAAAAAATTTTCTTCTTTTTCTCAGGAAAGACCTGTGTTTAAACAGATTCTAGTTACGCTAGAGTCCATGTGTAATGACAGTAAGCTTCCGGACCAGTGCAATTCTTTCTTACACAACAAGGCAGAATGGAGGTATGGCTGGTTAAACGAACACACACACAAACACACACACACACACACACACACACTTCTGTAAACACGGAAGATAAGAAAACAAAACCTGAATCTGTATTTTATCATTCCTGATTGCGGTCTAAATACAGACTGAGAAGAGTGTATGGGAGGGTTGAGTAGAACATGAGAGGTTAAGGAATAGGAAGACAGCTGGGACAGATGTAGAAGTGAGATGGGGTGAGGGGCAAAAATAGTGGAGGGTCTGTTGTGGGAGTGCATTCCAGAGTCCCAAGAGATAATAAAGACAAAGCTGCAAGAGACAAACATCAAGAGTGCTCCACTGAAACAGATCTGCAGCAGAGGAAAGAGATATCAGAAATTAAGTTAGAACATTCAGAAATGGGTGGAAGATAATAAGACAGACAGAGAGGGAGGTAAAAAGGGACACAGACAGATAGAGGGTGAGAAATTCTGAGGGGAACTGTCAGGAGGGTGGCAGAGAAACCAATTCCAGCAGCAAGAGGAAAGAGTGCGGAGTGTGTGGAGAGTGAGCTTGGCAGGAGCAGACAAGGCTTCAGGGTAAAACACATGAGGAAGGGATTTCTGGCCATGCATCACATACTTGTTTATAAATAGCTGCACTAAAGGCTTTGTGTCTGATCAGCTGTGGCACTCAAAAACACTGCACAGTACGACCCCTGCTGGTGTAGTATGGTATTGTGCAATGAAGTGCAAGTACCACTTTTTCACTGTTGAGATTATGTATTACACATCATATTACCAATGTTTCTGTAACTTTCTAATTTCAGTCAAATGCATAGAATAATTTGGGGATAGTATTGCGTAACATATGCATTTCTTGCCTATTTACTGTTTCTTAGGTGTGAAATAGATGCAACTCTGGAGCGTCTGAAGAGTCTGGAGAGAGAGCTGACCTGCAAGGAGCAAGAATTGGAGGAAAGAGAGAGGAGGCTGAGAGAGTGGGAGAACAGACTCATGGAGAGATCCAGATCATGCACTTCTGTAAGAAATTCTCCACGTACACTATGGTTCATAGATTGTATTTTTTTATTTGCGTATTAAAAGTGACCAAATATTTTATCCTAACCATTGTGAAAAATTTTAAATTAATTCGTTTAGATTCTACTGGAGAAAGCTCAATTTAAAACTAGGAGCACTGTTTCTATATTTACATGGTTGCAAGAAAAATAACTTACAAGATAGCTTGCACAGTTACAGAGCTCAATAGTCAAACAGCAAAATCCCAATTTAACCACTTTAGTCTGAAGTTACTAAGCTGATTTTGCCTATAAACAGCAGATATCTATTGTTACCCAAATTAATTTGATAAAAACATGCTCAAAATATTTCACAAACTGTATTCACTTGTCAGTGTTGTTCAAGGTTCTGTGTCATGTAACCAAGCCAGTTTAGCAAGGTGTATTACCAAACAGCCCTGCTCTAGAATTGTTATTATTCTGACATTAACCATAGTGAATTAGGAGGAATGAAGATGAGTCCTACTTTGTAAATACTAGCATTAGCTTTTTCTGAAATGGCTGCCTTAGGTGAAGTTTTGCTAGTTTATAAAGCTCACCATGAGATAAACTGCATCCTAAATCACAGTGTCCACTCTGTGCCACATGTAATGAAGACATGGATGTGATGTGAGGTAAGAATATTTTGGTAATATATGTTTACATTTTGATCACTGACTGCTAGTATTTGTAACTTTGTAGCTCCAGTGCTAAACTGAGGAAGCAAAATTTTGACACCAGACATATATTAGCTGATCTGGATCCAGGGTATCTGGAAAGCTGTGTAAATCTATAATATACATTTAGTAGTAAGTTGTCTTGGCAATCCATTAAAATGACGTGGAATATTAAATAAAACTGTAAACATAACTCAGAACCACTAGGGGGAGCCTTGATCCTGATTATTAATTTCCATTTTTCCAACGCCGTTACCCCGAACGTTAGTTACAGCCCCCCCGGAGCAACTGATGGTTAAATGTTAAATGTGAGTTTTTCACCCCCGATTATTTTAGTTTCACTCTTTCTGAACTCTGCAGCAATAATTTGCCACTATTTTACAGCTATTGAGGTTATGTGCTGTTTGGTATCTAAACAGTCTTTATCATTTTCATGCAGTTCTTCCCTCAGATCTCCTCTATGGCTGCCAGTCTGAGCGCTGAGACTTTCTATGAGTCGCGCTCTGAGGAGAGCAACAGTTCGGAGGTGAGCTGCCACATCTCGTCTTGCAGTAACGGTGATCTGGGAGGCGCTGGCTTGCAGGCAATCATGCGAGGCTTCGGAGGTGTGTTTGACCTGGATGTGGGCATGTCTGGGAGTAGCCCCATGCGGCAGTCAGGCATGCAGATGAACATGCAGGCCAAACAGAACTCCTCCAAGTCTTGCAGCGTGCGCGAGGGCCGTAAACTCAACATGGCCGTCACCATGGACCCCTTTGGCTGGTCTGATGACGACAGCGACTAAGAGGTTCGACTAAATGATGTAAGGGTATCCGGACATGAGAGGGAACAAGCCATTAAGTCAAGAGGTCAAATATTTAAGTGTTTGAAGACTATAAGCAAGCCAACATACACGAAGTCTATCAGTTGGAATAAAGAAATTGAAAGATGTCAAAATAGTGCCCGTAAACATACTCGAATGTCTGCTACGACTCAGTATAAACAGTTACGCACTGGCAATGTACGTTTTTGGACTGCAAAGCTGTTAGTCAGTACTGAGGAAGCCTTTCGCCAAGCCATGCTAAACTAAGTATAACCGAAGTGTTGAAGCCTTTTCAGTCTCAGATTGGAAATCTAACTCAGACTGTGGATTGTGTAACTCCTGATAAATAGCATGATTTAAAATTTAAAAACTAAGAGGACTTTTTTTCAACACCAAAGTGTAACAGCAGTTCTTGCTGAGATTAGCAGATGCAGTGTGATTGCCTGTACCAATATTAAAGAATCAGAGGCCTGATGGTTATGATTTGTCAGATATTTGTGAAGATGTGTTTTTTGTAAAGCCCTTGTTTTTTAATAAAGGATTTACTACACATTTGAATTCTTTCCCAATTGCATACAATGTAATTAAAATGTCACTTTCACAAATTTTTTGAAAGGTAATTGATTGAAAACATTTTCAAATCCTGTAGATCCATTAGTAAATACTTTAGACCCATACTCCGTAAATATGTATCATGTTACAAAGGTTAAACTGAGAGCTTAAGCCACAATTTCATTCTGAATCTTGGTTCGAAATCTAGCTTGGATAAGAACATGCATATAATTCTCTCCCTGTAATTAAATCACAAGCGTGATCAGCTCTGTTTTTGCTTTTCCCATAGTGTATGATGGTTTGTAAAATACCCAGCCTCTTGAATGTTAAAGAGGTAGGTTGGCTGCTAACTCAGACATGATCTGTGATTGGTCTGCTTTGCTCTCTCCACATTTTACCTCCATTATCTGGTGCCCTAGAGATTAGGGATCTGCCCCTGCAAACAGAAAGTGGTGGGTTTATGTCCCAAAACTGATAGTGGCACCTCTGAGGTTCCCTTGAGTCTGGGTACAAGCTGCTCTCCAGGTGCTGTGTTCCTGGCTGTCCGCTGTTTCTCCTGGTGAATGGGTTTAAATGCAGAGAAGAATTTCCTGTTGTTCACACTGTGTGCTGTGGTGTATTCATGTGTGACAAAATTGGTTGGTTTAAACAGCAAAGATGTGTTTGTCCTGTTCATTACATGACTGCACAAAATTAGAACATACTGGAAAAAATTTCTTGGACTTTCACTAGGACTTTCTCGTTTTTTATGTTCACAGAGGTAAACTTGATGATGGCTGCTCTGATAGCCACATTTAGTGCAGTGGAAAACGTGAGCTGTTCATATGTAGATGACTTAGCAGCTGGGGGCTAATGACTGCTTTCCCATTGGTGATGTTTCTTTTTGAAACTCAGCTTGTAAACAGTACATTAAGTTTTGTGTATATGTAAGAGTGACAGTGTGTTGTTGATCCAGTTTTTTTTACTCTCACACTCAATGTTGCCTTGATGTGCTTTTACGATTCAACCCATCAGCAAAAATGCTTCATTTGTAAGATAAGTAAGTAAATAGAGCTTTATTGTTATCCCGGCCATAAACCTTCAGTATACAGAGAGATCGTCCTCCTGAACATACAACACAATTTCTACATTTCTTAATTATGGACTTTGTTCATGAGTGTCTGTTTGTGCATGGGTGCTGGAGTTTTTATTTGAGGGGAGGGGGAGGTGGGGGGATGAAACTAATGATTTTGAAAAGTGTGTATGTATAAGTGTGTATGTATGTATACCCTTACACCACTCGGCATGTATTTTTTAACATGCCATCTTTAAAAAATGCAATCATGACCCTTTTGTTTCATAATATGTGAGAGTTTAGAGTCATTAAATCAGGCGTCTCAAACCTGTTTAGAAAGAGCCACTGTGTCTGCAGATTTTCATTCCAATCAAGAAGAAGCCACACCTGAGAAACTGAAAACCAAGACCCACTAATTACAGAGGTGGAATCAGGTGTTTGTTTGGAATGAAAACCCGCACCTACAGCGGCCCTCTCTGGAAAGGTATGAGACGCCAGCATTAAACAGTAAACATACGGCACCTCTCACCACTACTGTGAACAGCTCTGCTCTGTTAAGTTAGAAAAATAATAGCTAACATTTCAGAAATGTCACAGGTACAGAGACACTAAATGAACAATAGTATTGGGACACACCTGGTTTTCATGGTTTGGACTGGGCCCCTTATACCCAGTGAAGGGCTTAATCATAATGCTTCAACACACCAATCCATTTTGGACAACACATAACTATGCCCCAGTGCATGAATCAAGCTCCATAAGGACATGGCTGGAGGAGTTCCCTGTGTAAGAAATTGACTGGTCCACACAGAGCCCTGATCTCAACTCCATCCTTGGGTTATCTTATTCAATCTGTCATAAAGACTCTACAGAATGAACGAGCAAAGATTCCCCGGAACTCCCAAATTTTGTGGAAAGTCTTCCAAGAAGAGTAATGTAAAATCCACTTAAATGAAGTTATGTAAACCTCACTGTTTATTACACAAACAGTTCCCAGCTCTGTTGGAGGAAATGGTTTCTCTTAGCATGCATCAGTTCTGCTTGTTTCGGTCACAATTTTGAATTCACAGCAAACGTGCTGTTGTGAAGACCACATTTCCTCTTTTTTAGCAACACAAATCGACACATTTTCACACATCCTCTCTGTACATTACTGTACAAAAGTATTAGACACACATTCAAGCTGTCTCGGCAGTAAATTGGTTTTGACAGTTATGAATTAAGAGTTAAGAATGAAACAAGACTGTTTTCCATAATTATATTTTGGTAAGATAGAAGAACACAGGTCCAGCCCAGCCACTCTATCAGTTTGTTAAATTCCATGCAAAGTACACCTTATTTAACCAAAAGAAGGACTGGCTAGGTGAATCTGTAACTGAAGCACCACAACTGTAAATACCGGCCTTCCTCAGGGTGAGGTATAGAAATTGTTGAACTAACGTAAGTACACTCAAATCCGAAAAATGTGAATGCAAAATATAAATACAAATGACTTATTTGTATTTATGCTAACATTATGTTGTAAAATAGATTTTTAACTAGCCTTAAATATTCTTTTAGATACCGTGTTCTCAGATTTGGAAATCTTATGGCCACAATAAAAATACAAATTCAAGAGCAAAATTGAAATGTTTATTTAAAATGAATTTTAAAGACTGTAGATTCAGGGACTTCAGTTGGTGGCCTTGTTGTTAGGGTGTTGCCCCTGCACTCCGAAGCTTGTCTATAAAATTTGTTGCAGGATTACATTGCTAGCTGAGCTAGCCTTTTCTTTAACTGGAAACCGTTTGGCCGAACATATCTGATATTCAGGAAACTGTATAAACAGAAAAGTCTGCTACACACTATAACACTTTTATTAGTATTTTCTCTAGAATTTTTATGCAATTCAGATTAAAAAATGTACCCTCCACTTAACTCAGGACTTCTTCTAAATTATATTAAGTCTGCTACAGTGCCTGCAAATCTAAACAAGGTCCCAGCACACCCAAACACTGGGGCACTGCAGCTACCCATCTGTAATTCGGATTCTCGCCAGTTTGTAGGTTTTGTCCAGCAGCAGATCAATGATCTCTTCGCCAAAAGTGTAGAGGCCCAGGGCAGAGATGTTGCTAGCCTGGCTAGCTGCTCTGAGTGGAAAAGGTGGAGGTACCGCATCTAAAAAGAAGAAACACATAAAACATTTGGATTTAACTATGATTACTACTAATTACTCAACTGTTCAAAAGAGACATTCAGTTATGTAAAGTCTGTAAGCTATCTGTAAAACTGAAAGCAAATTTTTGTAAAAATCTTACTCAAATTAGAGCTTTATTCTAAACAGTATAAAAAACAACGAACTGTTTTGTTTTGTTACTGTTAAGAATAAGCAGCATGCTATTTGAAATATGAGCTTATCATTTAAAGGAGCTTATCATTCAAGCATCAGTTTATTATCAAAATTATTGATGGCAGTGGATGGTTTTGGCCAGCTTCATGCTCACTGAAAAAAGTGTTAAACACTTGCATTGATCACAAACAGGGAGAAGATCTCACCATCCATTTGTGTCAGTCTTTATTGGGGAGCGTGGAGGGTTTTAATAAGCATGGAGGTGGGGGACAATTTTATTGTCATGACCAATTTTGTTGAAGTCATATGCACGAACTGTTTGTTTCATTAAACAGATGCATGATTAGCCATGTTCACCTGGATTTATCCATCTCTGTACTCTTTGCAGTGTGGTTTGCAGATTGGAACATTTTGTCTGCGTTAAATTGGCACGATACACATTTTGCACCATAAAAAATATCTTTATGTAATGTGATTCAGTTTGCCACACTGCCCACTCCTAAGGTTTAATTTTTGTGTTTTATCTTAACTACAAAGTTTCTCAAAACAGGAGCACAAACCAATCTCTTGTGTTGTTAAACATTTATTATTAGGTTACCCTGAATGACTGTTCCAAAAGATACAAAGTAATGATCAACAGACTGTCAATTACAGCTGCTCATCAATAAGAGAGGCAGGACAGACTGTTCAGTGAACACTGTGAGCACATGCCCTGCATTTGGCGCCTCGTGTGTTTTCTGTTTCATCATGTTTGTATTTGGAAAAACCCTTTCAACTCCTCAATTTAAACTCCTGGAACTGAAATTTTTTTATTTAAATTTTAACATATTTCAGCCTTCCTAAAGTGAGGATGCTATTTAGTATTTTGTTGCAAAAATGTTATTGGCAATTTCAAATCTATGGTAGGAAGTAATTTCTAGTGAATTAGCAATAGGGTTCAAGAGATTAGTAAGGCCAAGCAAGTTATCTTCCCTTAGGTTATCTTAGGTGTCACGTCATTGACCCACACACAAAACGGAGATCTTGTATGTGGGTCAACGACGTGAAAACCAAACA
>JBBMFX010000101.1:4771993-4791419 GCA_037832545.1 Rhabdalestes septentrionalis | reverse complement strand
TGTTTCTTTAAATACTTGAAAATCAATAACATTTTTACAATTTTAATGGAATTTTGTATGTAAATAGTCATTTGTTGTGAAAAAAAATTGGTATACTAATATTGTTTTACTGTTTTCCTTCTGTTTGCCGGGATAGAATTATATTTATACTTTTGTATTAAATTTTTTTTTATTATTACAGGAACTATAATATTGATAATTATCGATATCGATCAATACAGGAAAAATTATCGTGAGAATTTTTTTTGCCATATCGCCCAGCTCTAATTCAAAGCATATTCAAACAAAATTATTTTATATTATTTATTAAATAATTAATAAAATATGTTACAAAACGATTTTTAAATATTTATAATTAAAACAAACACAATTTTTAACATACTGAAGAGATTTTTATTCTATCTACACTACTGAGGATTTATTATAAACCCCAAACACTGCATAGAGGGGTTCAGCGAATATGTTGCTGCACAGACTTGGATTTAACACACACACACACACACTACAGACACACTCAAACTTACACAAACACACACTCACACTACAGACACACACACACATACTACAGACACAATCACACATTCAAACACACACACACACACTGACTCACACACTCACTTTACAGACACACACACGCATTCACTCACACACTCACTCACACTACAGAAACACTCACACACTCGGACACACTCACACACACTACAGAAACACTCAATTACCCAGTATGAGGTGTTTTTTTATTATTCAGTTTTTTGTTGTAAAACCATTGACAAATATATATTTTTTTAAAAATTAAAAATTAAAATTAGAAGATTATTGTGTCTTGCAGAAATGCAAATAAAAATACAAATATATGTTACTGAACAAAACATTGTGAAGCTAGTTTATGTTCAAATAAGGAATACATTTACTATAAATGCCCAATGTGCTATATTTCCAGATCTTTGCCAGTAGGGGGCAGAATTTAAAAAACAAATTAGAAATGGGTTCTGTGTGGTCCATATGGTCTGTTTTGGGAAATGGGTCTGGGTTCTTATGGGTTAATATTCTTCCTGTATTTATTGTCTCTTCACTGAAAGCACATCTATCCTTAAGTTGACAATGTTCACAAGTTTTGAACTGAAAATGTCTGCTCAGTCGAAATGTTGAGATGCAAACAAAGTACTATAAAGGTATTTGACGTTTTGTTTTTACTGTGGCCAATATAGGTACCAAGGGTAACAATGTTATTATAAGTTACAAGTTCTATAGATGTAAATGTTTATATGTAATGTATATATGTCAGTAGAAAATAAGTTTTCCTTGGGTAATATTTTTCAAGCCATCTCAGGCATCAGGCAGTGTATTCATACGTGTATTCTGTTTTACCATTCTGTGAGGTTGCTTTAAGCAGCGCATTTTAGAAATCTGTTCATAACCACATTTGACCTCTTAGATTTGGCAATCAACCTATTAGTAATTAAATCTT
The DNA here is from genome assembly GCA_037832545.1 of Rhabdalestes septentrionalis. Lineage (NCBI taxonomy): Eukaryota > Metazoa > Chordata > Actinopteri > Characiformes > Alestidae > Rhabdalestes > Rhabdalestes septentrionalis. Next base: position 4,789,951 of record JBBMFX010000101.1, on the reverse strand, counting down.
GAGCGATTGATGTAAACTGATCCAACAGTATAGAATTATGAATATGTGAAATGCTTCCTTAGAAACTTGTAATGGCTTAATTGAACCAGTTCACAGCTTGATTCAGTGTGCTGAATAAATTGTTTAATATTGAGATGTTTCTCACTTTTTGTGAGTCAAGAGACAGACGGCATTGCAAGTTTAAACAGGTCACTTCAAGTTGCTTCACACGCTTCGTCATAAATTGTGCTCATGTAAAGTTAACAAATGGTACACATAGATTCAGCTTCATTTTTAGCTGATGGAGAATTCCACACCTGACAAGGATGTCTGACCTGCAGAAAGTTGAGATTCCTGTAACTGACATGTAATTGCAAACATCATTTTCAGTCATAATAATGGATGTGATTAACCTTTTTAACCTGAATGCAAGCCTAAAGACATTCCATTCCTATTGTTTCTTTTTCTTATGATTACAAGACTTGCATATGCATGTTTAGAAGTATTGTATTATGCCGCATGCTACTAATGACATGTTTAAGTATCACCAAGTATCCAGTGGGTGCCGGTGATAATTGTAGAATACCCTGATTCTGATTCTTCCACTAAAATCAACAAGCATCATCGCCAAGGACCTAAAATAGCCCGAGGAGTTCTGATTACTTTAGTAAAACAGGCCCAGAGCTCTTTATTTGGCAGAAAGCATTAATACCATTGTGCTAACAACTAACATTAAAATAGACACTAAAATACATTCATACAATTAATGAGAAAGTTATGTCTGTCAGTCCATTAGCTTAACAATTTCCACGGCCTGGTTTGGCTAATTACTACATAAAATGAATTCATGTGTACCGAGAGTATAATATATGAAATCAGAAATATCCAAAAGGAGAGGAAATGGTTTTGACCTTTGTCCTTCTTGTAAAGTAAAGACAGACTAAATGCCCAGACAAATAGCTTCAAACTGTTTTCTTAGGTAACTGTATACAGTGTAATCAGTTATTCAGTACTGTTTAACTAGTTAAAGAAACAGTCCAGTTTGGGTCTCCCTGCTTATTTCCGATGTCTGATAAAACCAGCATCAAAACAGATGTCATATTATAAAGTTATGCGACAATCACAGCCCTGTTTATGAGAAGGAGACCGTAGGAGAGAAAACTAAGGAGTTTAGAGGGCTAAGACTAGGATCAGCCTTGGTACAGGTTTCCTGTTTGCACAGCATGTATGCAGTTAATGGACTAATATTTTTGTGCTATTTGTGCTTGGTGAGAAAAAAAGAATGAACGTGCTGAGCATTAGAAGCAGTCCCTGACATATATTCATGTGTCTGCCCACGAGAAAGGCATTGTATGCACAAATTTAACAAATGAACTGTAAATGCATCATGCAACAATGATAAAACAATACACTGTAAGAAAAAAAAGGTTTCTTTAGAAATTGTCATAATGGTTAAATAACCACAATAAGAGAACTAAATGACACAAAGTTTAAAACCTTAAAGATAACGTGCAGGACGTTTTACCACATGCAGGAGTGCTCCAGGTTCATCAACATTCATGTATCTTTTGACCCAGAACAGGGTACAAAGGGAAATCAATTTCACTACACTAATAACTTCTAGTTAAATAGGTTGTTCTCAGTCAAGTCATAAATTAAAAATTTCAGCAGTAAGTGTATAATATTCATTCAAATATAAGAATCTCACTGGCACTGTATGTATTTATCTGTCTCTTAGAAATCCTCATCCTTAAAACCAAGCACACACACGATAATATGTATAAAAAGGTTCAAAAGTACTGCCACACTTAATTTTTTTATTGTTCCGGCACTGTGCCACCCTGATGTGATCACAGAGGATGTATTTGTAGCTTGTATTTTGCAAGCCGTTACTCTTTAAAGATGTCAGGTGTATGAGAATAGGAAAGGGAGGAGATGGGTAGATCTGAGTAGTGACTCTGACATCCTGTTCACAGTGTCTGTGTGAAGTTTTCGGGGAATACTCCTTTTGCAGTAAGGTCCTTTTTCTGGAGCCAGTGTGACTCCTTCACACCAAGCAACCAGCCGTCATCCTGTACACAACCAAACACACACACACACACATACACCACATATATAAACATGATAGCTTTACATAAGGAGGTCACAGCTATCACTGGGTAAATATGTCCCCTCTGTAAGTATAGGCGGTTCTGCCAGAGCGCCCGTAGAATTGCTCCTGGCCCCCCTTATGCCCCCCCCTGCACTGAACAGCCAAAGAATTAATTATACATTTCTTATCGCTACATGCGCTGGCTCGCAGAATGGAACTAATGCTACGTGTGATCTAGATAGAGTTTTAAGCGCCACACACATGCAACGTCCCCCGCCCCGGACACCAATGCTGCATCTGAAATAGCATACTTCCCTACTATATAGTATGGGAAAAACAGTATGCGAGGCTTCCAGCCCAATTCTGTAGAAGGCATTCGATGGACACTGCACTTCCCATAAGGCAGAAGGAGAGGCGGCGTCATATTCGAAAAATGGCGGAAAACGGTGTCACTCTTCAAGTGTAAGAAGCTTAAGGAAAACTTCGCTTGGTGTTAAATTACACTTGTGAGAAAATGCCCTCTGTAATGGTAAAAAATAATGCCATTGCATTAAATATAAAATCGCACTGTTGTGACGACACGACACAGCGGATGTAGTTCGTCTGAATTCCATTCATACTTACCCTCATTTATGCAATATAATACGTACTGTTTTAATGGTAGAGCAGTATGTTCAAATTCATATGTAGTACCTTCTCAAGTAGTATGCGATTTCGGACGCAGCATATGTGAGGCGAGTAGTGTGTCTGAATTCATAGTATTCGGAAAAAAAATATTCGAGAAGTACCCAGATGATCAACTGCTTCCAGCCGAATTCTGTAGTAGGCATTCGATGGACACTGCACTATCCCCTAAGGCAGCGGGAGAGGCAGCGTCATATTCGAAAAATGACGGAAAATTGAGACGTGTCTCTTTTCAAGTGTAAGTACCTTTCAGGAAAATGTTGTTCATTTTGGTTAAATTACACTTGTGAGAATATGCCCTCAGTAAAGGTAAAAATAATGCCATTGCATTAAATAGAAAATACATTTTGTGCTGTTGTGACGACATGACACATGACATCAACATCATGTAGTATGTCCAAATTCCATTCATACTACTCTCATTCATACTATTTAGAATGTACTGTTTTAACAGTAGAGCAGTACATTAAAATTCAAATGTAGTACCTACTCAAGTAATATGCTAATTCAAATGCAGCATGAGGTACACTGTAGTTCGCAAACTGGTTAAATGTGCCCCCCTAAAAAAAACACTGGCCACCCTTGGCCCCCCTCGTAATTTTGGTCTAGAACTGCCACTGACTGTAAGTTCAAGTCTGTTTAATCTACAATAATGTGTTGAAATGTAACCTGCTCATCTGGGCTGTCAAATGGCAACACAAGCACAACGTCACCAGCTTTGAGGTCCAGCTCATCACTGTCTGTGGCTGCATAATCATGCATTGCTTTCACCTGCCATCACACAGAATTAACATGAATTAATACAGAATTGAAAAACAAATGAATATGAATTATTATTTAGCCACAGTCCCCATGTACCCTACATCCAATGGCCATATACAACCAGTCTGACCTTATAGAGAACTCCTGATGGAAGCTCAGTCTCTGATGAACCATTAGTCACAGTTGTCAGAGCATTCTGCGAAAACAAGCTCATCATGAGTTAACATGGTTTCTACAAAGACTACAAATGGTCAGATACAATCTAAACAAATCCACCACAGCTAGAAAAGTAGCCGTATATTGCTACTATATTGATATTCCTGATATTATTTTTGGAATCAAGCCCTAGCAACAGTGTTGGGCAAGTTACTTCAAAACTGTAATGTGTTATTTATTACTTGTTACTGTCATTTCAAAGTAATTCATTACATTTACAATATTATTGTGTTTAAAATGTAAGGCATTACACTATTATTGCATTATTTTTAAGTTACTCTCGCCAAAATAACAGGAATAATGGATTTGGCCGTGTAAATATAGCTCATGATGCTGAATTAGTTTATAACACATCCAGTGGAATGTGACAGTACTATCCGACATTAGATCAGTTGCAGGTTCACCCAAATTTGGGATTTTGAAGAAGAGGACACCTTAGCGCAGATTTTCTTTACCAGCTCGGCCGGTCCGAGGGGTGTTAGAATGTTTAAGCAGCTCAAAATTCCAGCCGGATGTTGGACACAGGTCTCAAAAACAAGGCATGTCCGGGAAAAAGAGGACGTCACCCTACTCTTCTCTCTGTCCGACTACAAGAAGTGAAACATTTTGCGCGGACGTTTCTCCTCTGTTGATCTTGCGGTGATTTTGGCGAATGTATATGAAGGAGGAAAAAAGAACTTCTTTCCGATATAAAAATGCATTGTAACGCCCATTACTGACATTTGTACCGAGTAAAATATTACCAGTTTTTGTTCTGTAATGCCTTACATTACAGCGTTACAGCAAAAAGCAATGCAGTACAGTAATATGTTACTTTTGTAACGCGTTACTCCCAACACTGTTTAGCAAATATATCAATAGTATATGTATTCTTCCACAAGTAAAGTATGCGTTTGTTTGAATGAAACGAAATGCGTACTTGGTGTTAAAGTAAAAAACTTTATGAAACTTGAAAGAAATACAAATGCATTAGTACGGAGTACAGTTATAGGCCCAGTATTAGGTTACATGCCCATGATTTCTTTAAGTGCAGATGTTTATTGAACATTGTCAATATCTGCAGATACTGATCAAAATAATTTGGGAAAAAAAACTTTCCAATTTCCATTATTTTATTGTCTCCAAAGATTTTCTCCACTGATTTTAATGCTATAGACTGCCATTTCAGAGAACACCAAAATTGCTCACTTTTATTTTTATGTCCTGAACCACATATATGTCTGTGCTATCTTTAGGAATAACTGTTTGAGTTTAAGCAGACTGAGAAAAGTTTTGAAGATGTATGTCCGGTAAGTATTACAGTGTCCCAAGAAAACTAAATTTGGACTCCAGATGAACAGAATCTGGGTTAAGTAGAAAATTGTTCATTTCATTTTCTCTGCACCATTCTTTTAATGATTGATCTATTTTGACTTACAAAAGTCAACAAGGTTTTCCCATTTTTATATGCAAAGAGACATGTGGTCCTACAGACTTTGTATTATGTAGTGATATTGATCAGTCCTAATTGTGGCTGTACACTTTATTCCACTGTACAAACTACTATTCAACTACGGTGTAATTTTATGTATACAAAGTGGTACTTACTGGCTGAGTAGTAACAGCTGGGTCAGTCTGATAGGCACAGACACCAAAAGACATATGAGGACATGTATGTTAAACATAACATCTACCATGCACCCAAAGACATGCCATACATAACCAAAGCTTCAGAATTTTTTGCAATTAACTGTTTGTAAACACACTTTTTTCTCCTCTATTTGCTGCTCTTAATCTTCCCACCAATGGATGGCATTGGTGTTGTTCACCCAGCTTATGGTGTCAGGAGTCTTTCTAACATCCTACCTGAGACCCCTCCTCGCCCCAGCTTTCCTCCTCTCCATCCTCCCAGCCTGGCTGGTTGGCCTCTGCTTCTGTGGCAGCTCCGTCATCATCCCAGTTTGGTACCTTATAAGGCTGCCCAGTCGGAGTGGTTTCATCATCCCAGTTTGGTGCCTCATAAGGTTGCACATTTGGAGTGGCTTCATCATCCCAGCTTGGGGTTTCATAAGGTTTCTCAGATGAAGAACCCTCAGTGTCCCAGCCTGACTGCTCATACGTCCTATCCTGCGTCGGTAATCCTTCGTCCGAGTCCCACTGCTTGTCTGCGGCTGGGCTCTGTTCGGGCTGAGGCAAGTGGTGGGTAAAGGGAACAACCAGGGTGGTTTGCAGGTTTAATGGGAGTTGGAGTGCCCCGGGAACAACAAGCGGGCAAAAGGACAAGAAGGCAAAGTGTAGGATGGGAATGAGTTCAAGCCATGGGATTGTGAGAGAAAAAACAATGGCATTTAGTGAAACCACACTTTCACTCTGCCACTGGTCCTTTCCCTATTTGTTCCCATTCTTTTTTGTATCCATTTTCCATCTTCACAGTTGTCCAGGTCATCTTAAGAGGGTTCCATCTTATGGTTTTGTTTGTTGTTTACTCTGCAGTTCTCTCCTAGTTATAATTTTGAGAAACGTTGTCTTGAAAGCAACATAAAGGTGTGGAGTTGGATGTGATTAGCTAGTAAAGGCCCATCAACTACTAAAAGGTGATGAACAATTGTTGTTCCTTTGTATCAAGATTTGGATACTCAGTTTTAATATCTAATCAAATACAGGCCTACCTTAAACACGTCTCTGAACCCAGCAGCTAATATTTTTGCAACAACTATATAAAATCTATCTCAAAGTGAATAGGAAAAAGGTTTGTGTATCATTATGGCAGTAGACAATCAACTTGCACAAAAAAGCATATAAAGGTGTTTTCTTTGTCTTCAGCTAAAATATAAGTTGTCAGTTGTGATCATCTCTGCAGTCACCAAGGATGCTTGGCATACAGTACAAATGATGATAAATCACTTGCAGTAACTGGAAGAAATTGCAACCCTGTCAAGTATTGTGAGGTTGAATTTGCCCGAATTATGGATCACAAACTACTGGAGTGTGAACTTATTGACAAAGCGCTGCATCCTGCATAACTACAGTTTTCTTACCTCCCACGAATCCCATGTGGCCGCCTTCCATGAGGCAATGAGGAATGAAAGAGTAACAATCAACAAAGAAAAAAAAAGCATACATGTGCCATCACCAAAAGACTGGCTCAGAGAGTGTAGTCTAATAAACCGCCTTAAATACACCTGACAAACAGCAGTGTCTCCATGACAAGAAGTGTTCTGTTCCAACAATTATACCGTGAATTAAATTTCTTACATCTCTCATGTAAGCTTGAAGGACATTTACGTTGAAATTATTACATTAACTGATCATTGATAAAAGCACAGATATTAGTAGTCAGTCATGTTTACAGCAACATGCCTGATCTGTGCAACACCAGACCATGTGATTGGCCCCTCTTTCTTTGTGTCAGATTCCTCAGAAAGGTGTGCCACAGCCAGCCTAGCTAAGCTAGTGATTAGAGGTTAATATTTTCCTTCCAGGCAACATGTGGGCTAGATGCATGCAGAAAAATGGCAAATTAACCAGCTCCAAGAATCCAACAGAGAAATTGTTTTGCTAACAATCTATAGGCGCAGCGGACAAAGGTCCATTTTCTTGTTTCATATTTATGTCCCTGAAGTCTACATATGAACTTAAATTGCTACTGGTTACTGTAGCTTAAATACATCTGTATATTTAATATACTTGAGCCTGAAATGCATTTTAAAATAGCGTAAAATAAGTCTAGAAATTCTTATCTTTGTCCCTAAATTTCCACATGAGATTATGGGCCTAGAGAGTTCTTGTTGTCTATTATTTCATTTTCCAAGAACAAAAGCAAACTTTACCTAGCCCCCCCAGACAAGATGACGAAGTGGAACAGCATCCTCTGGTTTCTTAACTTTGATTTCTGACCTTTGTTCTCTATTTTGACCTATTACACCCACCTGGGGGTCCGTGGGAGCACTGATATCCTGCATAGAATCCAGGTCCATATCCAGCAGAGTGCCCACTGTGGGGCCATCACACTGTTTTATGCACACACGGGGAGAAAACACACCACCTTTACTAGGATATGTTTACAGGGGTGCCTCGGATCACTGGGAGAATACACATGTTTATTTAACATCCTGGATTGTAAGGTGAAGGTGGGCAACTGGAAAGATTATTCCTGAAGGGCATGCTGAACTCTACTGCGCTTGGGGAAAGGATAGGCCATAGGAGAAGCACTGAGAGGTGCAGTTTGTGTGTGACAGGCAGAAGGTAATGTCAAGGAGCAACATTATGGAAGGACTTCAGGATCAGCAAGAATGATGCTTGAGAAAGAAACAGATCAGCAGCATGGGCTGACTGATGGAAGAACGGCCCCCAAATACGGATGGAGGAGGGGGAGGGTAGAGGATGAACAGTCTTGGATAGAAAAGGGGCTCACAGGCTGAGGGGTAAGGGGTGATTTGACTTCTGACCTGTGATGATGTTACAATGTTTATATCAGGCACCACCGCATCGTCAAAAAGGTTAATGATGTCCTGTTTCGCCTCTTTAGCTGGAGAAGGCCTTGGGGGCCGTGGGACTGGTGGGCCTGGTCTCAACTAACACACACACACAGACACACACACACAGACACACACACACACACCATGTGCATGCAGGTAATTAGGACGACAGACGGACACACAGACACTGCAAAACAATAATGTAATTTCAATATGTTATGAGAGAAAAAAATGCAACATCTGCATTGATGCTTTGCCACTGGAAGCATTCTGTTGATTTTACTGCTTCTGGTATCCCACACATTCAGGTACACAGCTGGTCACCAAACATTTAGCACACATATGCAGCCTCTCCCTCTTTTAGAGGACAATACCTTAGATGGAGATGTAGTCACCTCTGACTCAGACTCTGCTGCTGTACTGTGATTGGCTGCCGCTTCACTGCAGGAAAGAAAATATACAATGATTACAGAAAACATGCCCAGCTCTGCAAACAAGGATTAAACCTGCTTTTGGGCTAAAGTGCCATGCCAGTTTAGTCTAGGCTTAGGATTCATCCAGGTTTGTGAAACTGAATTGAATGTACAGGTTAGAATGTCACCACTGGGTGGAAGCAGAGAGTTGCGATTAAAAGCCATGCAGATATCAAAAAGTAAGGTTACCAAACTAAACTGCTAATGTAAGTTTCACAAATATCAGGTGTCATGCGGAATCTGGCACATACTAAGGACAAGACCACAAGTGTCTAATAGATTTTCTGTGTAAACAAATGTTAGAATTGTAGTTGCTTGAACCATTATGTACAGGGGTTGACATAATTGTGCTGTAGTACTTCCTCCAACTATGGACACTGCCAAATGGGGCTGAACATGTAAACACCCACAGGGATTATTTAGCACCAACATTTTTATCAAAGTTCAAATGTGATTGGTCTGCTTTTTCCCCACTAACTGGTCAAGGCAGCCTGGCAGAGCTACTCGGTGCGAGTTTCTGAGTTCGTCCTTCTGTACTTTGTTTTCGTGGCAGTCAGGTGAGAAAAAGCATCTTGCTCAGGATTGTTTTATATTCTGTCCTTCAGCATCAAATGGGAACTTCAAAGGTGGAGATCACTCCTTTATGGATGGGCTTCATAGTTGGGTGAAAAGGTAGTTTGAGCTTGAACCTCGAGCTTACGGGGCCCATGGCCACTGCTTGTTCATAGGGCCCAGAATTTGGTGCTACGCCCCTGGACACAAGCACTGAGATCATACCTGATCTGACTGAATTTTGATTGGTGAAGGAGTGAGGCTTCACGGACCGGCAGAACCCTATTTTAAAACTCCATTATTGTTTGAAGTTGTCCTTACCTGATAAGATAAGATACTCCTTTATTGTCCTTGTATTGAAGCAGGATGCTATACATACATGGTGGTATTTAGAGATCCAATATGAAGTTACTAAAATAAGGTAAGCTTCTTCGCCATGAAGACTGAAAACTGCCGCGCAACTGCGTATTTGCGTATCACTTATGTCAACCCCTGATTATATAATAAGAAATTTGTTGTACACACTGAATCACAATCATGATATATTTACCTTTTCCCAGTAGTCTTGACAGGGGTTCTAGGGGATAGTTTGAGGGAGGACTCATTTAGTCTACAGGGAATTTAGGAACTCTCAACACACAGTTCTAAAAACAGTTTGACAGAACACACTGCTGAACTACGGAACAGACAAAATTCAGACACCACTCACTTGGCCTGTCGCTGTTCCTCCAGTTTGGTCATGATATCAAAAAGGTTCTGGCTCAGCTGGGAATACAAAAGAGCTAGCTTAACTGGAGAAGCAAGAAACAGATCCAGGGCATTTATTCATTCAGTAATGGATGAGATAAATTCTCACTTTGCCCATCTCTCGGTGGAACTTGTCCTCCAATCCAGAAACTTTTTGATAGGTGGTCACATAGAAACCAACACGACTAAAGGAGCACAGGGAGAGAGGGAGGGAGAGGGAGAGAGAGAGAGAGAGAGAGAGAGAGAGATTGTTATAATCAGTTACTTATTGTAGAGTATGTAAGATGTTGTGATACATTTAGCAGTCTCTACCTGTTCCAAAGAGTTGGAAGCTCTTCTTGGAGATCATAATTAAGCTCTTCAAACACTTTTTGTGCTCTCCCCAATTCTTCCTCGGCCTTCCAATAGATACACGCAAATGATTAAAGGAATGTTTAAATGAAAACAAATTCTTTACAATTTTCCACTTTCCCCAGATGTAACTGGTCAGTCAAGACATGCTTGAAATTTTGCATCTTTAGTATAACATACAGCCCCATGAAAGTGGTGCAGGCTCATTTTTGTTAAGGACAAAGTGTGGGGTCTGTCTCTAAAAATGCTAAACATTGTGGGCAGCCCAGTCTGCTTCACCTTAAAAAACTTGGATGCAGTTTGAGCAAGCAGAGAGAAGTTTTAAACATGTGTTTGAATTTTGAATGACTATTGAATAACTATTGTTAATTAACTAGTTATGAAATAAAAATCTGCACTCAATTTATTTTCACTGACAACACGTGAGGTAATTAGAATTTTGTTGTACTTACTGTTCAGTCACAATATAAGTCTAGGCCTGGGTCAGATATTAATTTACAGACTTACGGAATATTTATTGGTATTTCCAAGCACCTAAAATTGCCCTAAAATAAAACTTACCCACTGCCATAACTTAACAGAGCACCCATTTTCATTGTTCAAATCATTTGATAAAAAACACTCTAATATATATTAAAATTGCAGTGAATTATTATATATAGCTTTAGGAACCAGCTTAGTCATTGCCAAGACAGAGCCAGCAGGCCAGAGCATTAAGTCTGTTAGAGGCATTAGGATGTCAAAGCTGAGTGACAGGTGCGTCACCTGGCTTCTGTTGAGATTAGTTTGAGCGATTTGATGTGCAGTGATTATTCCCTGTGCCCAGCCTGGAGCAGCCTTCTCCATCAGAGCCAATGGCTAAACATGCAGAGAGACAGAACAATGGAAAAAAGAAAAACAGAGACAAGCAAGCAAAGTTTGTTAGCACACATACACACACACACACACACACACACACACACGCACACGCAAACTGATAAAATGTGACAAACAACTCAAGAAGCTTTTGTTGTACAGAATCAGTAACAGACATAAATGTGCTCATTATACTATTTATCTAATAATCGAGTGCAAAACACACATATTGCACACAGACGAATAGTAAAACAGCATAATGCAAGGCAGGCTTTTTCATGGGATATCCCTTGGTACCTTGGCAACTTTAGCCTCATCCTTCTTCTTGCTTTTCTGTATGGACGCAAAGTGATGTCTGGCACTGTCAAAGTCTACCAGCTTCCTGTCACGCTTTGCAATGCGAGTCTGAGGAGAGGGCCAGACTGGACAATATCAGTAGAAAGTTGCTACAGAACATTTATTCTGTAGCTACTTCATCCCTCTAAAAAGAGCGAAAGCCAACCTTAATTTCAGGAAATTGAGCCATGTAGGTATCCATGGGGATGAGAGCACTATCCGAAAGGTTCTGATGGAAATCACCCCAAAGGAGATCTGTATCCTGGAACGCAAAAGGCATTAGACTTCAGACACACATACAGAAGGTGCAAGCTAAGGTGCAACAGTGAGCCAAAACATTATGACCATCTGCCTTAAATGTGGGTATTCCTCTGCATGCTGACAAAAATAGATCTAATTCACCAAGGCTACACCCCACCAGGCTCGATGGGCTGAGATCTGGGGACTTTGAGGCCAGTGCAACACCTTGCAATCCTTGTTATGTGTACAGTGTGGCACAGCACGTTATCCTGAATAAGCACCCAACATAGAATACAGTTGCCATATAGGGGTATTCATTTACAATTAATGTAGGTGGCACAAAGGTCAAATTGATGCCCAGACCCATGAATGTCCGGACTAGTGTCGTTAAAAGACCCGGTACTTCGGTACCAAGTCGCCACTAAAAAAAATTTATGTTACGGTACCAGATTTTCTGAAGTACTGATGGTACTGGGCACCCGGTCAACCCAGTTCTTGCTACACTATTAGTTGTGTCTGCGTCGTAAAAGTACAGAGACATGGCGACCGGCGGTGCAGCTGATGAGGCAGCTCTGAATCCACTCGTTGAAAAGAAAGGAGGAATGAGCCGCGTGTGGAAGTATACTGTTTTCCTGGCCAATGAAAAGGGCGACATCACTGATCACCAGAAACTCATACGTCAAAAGGAGGAACCTTATAAAACACCTCAAAGACCGTCATCCAGATTTAATGAAATAATTCAAGCAGGCAAGTTTTATTTTTATTTTATATATAGAGCTTTTGTTATAAAAAAGTTACCCTATATTAATTTGAATGGCTGATTGAAATACACATTGCCATTTGTTTAGTTACTCGTTAGCATAAGCGCGGCAAATGCTAAGGCGAGTAGCAGGATAACGTTTCTTTATTAACTATTTAATGGTCCTACAGCGTTTAAAACAGGACATAATAGTGTATTATTTTTATACAACAGAGGCTTTTAATGACCTGAAAACAGAACTTAGCTGTTGCTGAATTCATATGTATGGATCAAGTGCCAGTTTCTACTGTAGAAAAATATTTTGTTTCATTAATACAAATGTTTAAGTTTATAAATAAGAAGAGGGTATATTTTGTTTTTTATTTTGCTTGTTTTTCAAGCTATTTTTATATTTTTGTGTTTTTTCATATTTTTGTGTTTTGCTTTGCTTTGCTACCGAAATTGTGAACAGTGGATTTTCACTGGTATTGGTAGCGAATACTGAAATTTTGGTCATACCTGTCTGAACCAACTGTTTGCCAGGGCTTGTGCAGTATGACAATATAATCAAAGCTATTAACTGTATTTATTAATAGTCATGTTGTGACTCACAGGTGCACATACACTACGAAACCTAAGACATATTCTTCACTACATACAAATGCCAAACCTAAACATCAAAAAAAGCAACACAACAGTACCAGTGTATGTAAAGTGATGCCACTACACTAGACCCTAAGGCACCTACAGACTAACTATATTACCTCCAGATTATTATCCATTTCCTTCTCTATCATCTCCTTCATCAGAAAGACCAGAAAATGAGAGTGAGACAGATTTAGACAATTGCAGTGCACACAAAATAAAAAAAAGAAGGAAAAACTGAACAAGGAATGATAACAACCTATTAGCATCTATTGTCCATGTATAAAATTAAACAAATAATCTAAATTAAATGGTCTACTGATTACATTAATCAATTGAGTAATTAGATATTTAACTGAATAACAAACCATGCACAGCCATTATCTGACTCAAAAATACTATAATGGAAAAAGATAAACAAAATAGCACTAAAATTTTTATAAATTACAATAAAATGCTTATATGAATGTGTGCGAACAGAAAGAGGCTTAAAAATATGAATCACCATAAAACTGTTTAATTAATTTATTCATTCTTTCATTAATTAGGTAACCCTGACAAGGTGATGGGGGATAGCACAGTGTTGAAAATGAGAATCAATAGTTTGATGGGATCCCATCTGTGTTAATGACCTCATATCATCTATTTTGCAGTGAAAACACAGACACCCTACTCAGGAAACTTGGCAGTGAACACTTTACACACCTCTGCGAGGGCATCCATCTCCTCCTTCCCAAACCAGTCTGGCTCATACATGTCTGCTAAACAGTCCTGCAAACGTTTGGAGCATTCGTGCATTGCTGGCAAGAGACGGACCAACAAACTCACAGTGAGAAGAAGTTAAAACACAACATGCAAACATCACACATACACACTCCTACACAAGTTACACACACTCAATTTTCAGCAGAAAAATCATTACTAAGTAAATAATCTGACTTACTTTTTATGGCAGACAGATATGCCCTCAGATCTCGTTGCAGTTTAGTGCCTTCGGCCTTTGCACAGAAAGAAAAGCAGTGTATTAAAATAAAAGGGCATTTGGTTTATTTTACCATTTATATTTAATTGAGTGCTGTGGGGACTTCAGAAAAATATGTCCAGCAAGTTCAATCAGATTTGGGGAAACTTGAGGTCAAGTCAACAGCTAGAATCCTTTGTCATGATATTCAAACATATTGTGCAGTGTGGCAGTACATTATCCTACTGAAAAAGACTGCTGGTATTATAAAATACCACTGGTACTTGGTTGGAGGAGTTGAGCTTTTACAGCAGAACATTGCCTGGAGCATGTAGCAGTCTTCATAATGTAAAAAACATGATGCTCCATGCTCCAGTTCTGATGCTCACATTGTAGACAAATTTTGATCTAGAATGATCCACTACCTTTCTATTACAGCCAGTGTTGACCTTTTCAGCTATGAGTGCTACAGTAGCTCTTCTGTAGGATCAGAAAGGCTAGCGTAGATCATTACCGATTTTCCTTCTTTGGACCACAATGTTCACTTAACTGGTTTTCAGTAATCAGTGGTTTTAAATGTTATGGCAATTCAGTGTGTATAGGACATTTGACCTTGTCTCTCAGTGTCAGAGTAAAGAAGGAAGAGGATTATAAGCTAAGCATTAGGCTCCGCCGTACAGAGTGAGATAAGTGAGGGAGTACCATTTGCGGTTGTAAAGGGAAGAGTCTCACCATCTGCTTGTTGAAGTTGGTCACACCTTCCTCAAACACTGTGTCTTTGGTCTCATCTGCCTTCCCCAACTTCTGCATCATCTAGAAATAAGTCCAGATTCATTTTGACATTGAATCATGAAATTACTCTCTTAAAAATAAAAATGGAAAGAACAGTAACAAACCAAGCATAGCCTTTCAAAGATTGACACACTCTACTTAAAATAGATGAACATGGAATCTTTAAAATGATGTCAAAGATAAAATATAAAAAAGAGCAAATATCAAGAATTCATCTTGTAGGTATTCATAATGTCCAACAGGTGGCAACACCATCAGGTATGCACAGTGCAGGTACTCATCACAGAGGGGCTCTAGCAGTTTAGAACAGCGGGCCATCAACCCCCATCATTCCTGTATCCACCTCCAAAGTGGATGCGCTCAAAAAGGCCACCATCTTTTGACTGGAAGATATAAATCCATCTTTTGACACAAGATATAAAAGACTTCCAGTAACTTAGCTGAAGTTTAGCTTAGACATCTGATCAATGTTGATCTGATCAACAAGTCATCTACAAAGTCAAGCTAGCAACAGGCATTTCTGTAGCCTTTGTTAAAGTGATGCCACAACAAACTTCAAAACTCAGCTAGTACAGACTGGGTCAAAAGCTCAGCTGATCTCAGTATCATACAGTGTAGTTCAATGTTGAGAAATCAATGCAACTTTTTACAATCCGCACATTCCTTCTTCAGTCATAAACAACACTCCTGAGCACCATGTTTACCATTCAAACTTTATCATTCATCCCAATCTATCTTTACCATTCAAAGTCCCCAGCCTGTTCCACATGTAAACAGGGACAGAATTCTCCTCTTCACCATGTGCATGCCAAAGCAAATCATTTCTCTTGCTCTCTCTCATTCACACAGATGTGCAAGCACAATTTACATTTTGGATTGCTTAAAGAAGCTTTAAGAGGAAGATGATTTTCAAGTGAAAACAATTTTGGCTGATGCCATCAAAAAGTTGGTATAACGCTGGGAATATTACATTGCAAAATTTGGTTAAAAAAAATTCTTTATAGTTTTTAAAAAGTGCAGAAACATTTTGAATGTTCCTCAAAAATTGATGTATCGGGATCTGTTTCCTATCATTTTTGTCTAGATCGGACAAAAATCAGTATTATGATTTTACATATTAACCTTCTGGTGCATAGTGGTCAATACCACGGACAGCTTTTTAAAAGTAATTTTCTCATAATTGCAATGGTTTCTATGGTGGAATTGTACAACAGCCGTTAGAATGCTCTCTTCTGCTCCCCTTCATTGAGGTTCATTTAGTTGCTTGTTGTTGTAACTACAAGTGAACCTCCTCTAAATCCAAGGTGGCCAACAGAGAGCCACACTTGTTGATGACTGCTGGAATATCATGTCAATCCTTCTGGTCTAGAAGAACCCTGGGGTTAAAAAAAAATGATATGCGGGAGTATCCAAATTATTTGAATTTTTTTGTTTCTAAATTTTATTTAAAATAAGTAGTAAAGCAGCAATTAAGCACGTAAACACCAAAGTGGACATCATGTATTGCTGAGCATATTTCCAACACAAGTTATGTAGCCGATTCATCTTTTATTATAACAGTTTTGGTTGCAATTAGGTTCATTTTGGGTTTTTGTATTCCATCCTCCATTTTCTACACCTTTATCCCGCACTTGGGGTCAGGGGGGGCTGGAGCCTATCCCTGCCGCTACGGGCGAAGGCGGGGTACACCCTGGACAGTCGCCAGCACGTCGCACAGCCACACACTCACAGTCACACCTAGTTTAGTGTGCTCGATCAACCTAACCCCCAATCACGCATGTTTTTTTTAAAAACTGGAGCTCCTGGAGGAAACCCACACGGTCATGGGGAGAACGTGCAAACTCTACACAGAAAGGCCCTGCGCCCAACCCGGGAGTCGAACCGAGGACCTTCTTGCTGTGAGGCAACAGCGCTTACCCCTGCACCACCTTGCTGCCCGGTTTTTGTAGTTTGTGTTAAAATATGACAAAAGACCTGCGGTTGAGGGTCTTGCTCAGGGACCCAGTGGTGGTGTTGGAGGTAGGATTTTAACCCAGGACCTCATGGTCCAGAGGCGGGTATCCAACCCACTGAGCTACCACCACTCCATTAAGTACATTTATATAGAGTTGAATATGAACTAAAAGTGACCGTTTGACCTCAGCACAGTGTGAAAGGTATCCTCTGCATTTTACTCATTGACCAAAATGTAGTACTGGGCAGCCATCAGCACAGCACCCAGGGAGCAGTGTGTGTGTGGTGGGTACATCAGTGGTTCCACTGACAGTCCTGGGATTAGAACCTGTTGCTTTCCGATCACAGGAGCAACTGACAAACCAACGGGATACCAGCAGGCCCAAAGTGATTCATCAGGAAATAGTTTAAGTGTAATGCGGTCATTCTAATTGTTCTAATTTGCTAATCAATGCCTTGCGTTTCTTTTCTTCTTTTGTGTTCTAAATGTGCTTAACCTCCACCCTGCAGCAACCCTGAAGCCATTCAGATGTCAATGTAACAGGGACTTTAATAATATTGCATTCAAATACATAGAATTTAATTTGGAGTTGATCCCTCCTTTGCAGCGATAAAGCTTCCACTCTTCTTGAAAGGCTTTCTACACAGTGATGGGCATGGATTTCCACAGAAAATCCAAAATCTTGTAGATCATTTCTAAGGTCAGGCGCTGAGTTTGGATGAGAAGTCCTAGCTAGCAATCTCTGTTCTAGTTCATCCCAAAGATGCTGGATGGGGTTGAGGTCAGGGCTCTGTTCAGGCCAGTCAATTTGAAATCATCCCTCCATGTCTTTTGGAGCTTGCTTTTTGCACTGGGACACAGTCATGCTGGAATAAAAAAAGTCCACAAAGTTGGAAGCATGGCATTATCTAAAATGCCTTGGTCTGCTGGAAGTTAGCAGCCACCTAATTCAATCTTTTCATGTCCCAACACATTTGTCCATACACTGTAGTTTCATAAATAAAATAGGGCTGGTACGAATGCCATTTTTTGAGCTTCGAGTATTTGGTAGTGAAAAACATCGAATACTCAAGGCTTCGGTGGGAGGGGGCTGAATGTATTCTTATCTTGTATTCGCCATCTT
>JBBMFX010000101.1:4747496-4760608 GCA_037832545.1 Rhabdalestes septentrionalis | reverse complement strand
CACACACACACACACACACACAAAGAAACTGGCTATTATCTTAATTGAAAGATGAAGATTATGAAAATATATGGCCTTATAATAATGAGGATGATGGTCATTGTTTGTCTAAGTGTTGTCTTTGAGTAGCTTTATGAAGACTATGTTTGTAGAAAGACCTCAGGTGAGTCGGTTTTGTGCTGAGATGCTGGTGAGCCAGGTTTGTGAAACATAATAAAAATTCATTACAATAGCCTAGCCTTGGTGTGTGTGTGTGGTGTGTGTGGTGTGTGTGGTGTGTGTGTGTGTGTGTGTGTGTGTGTGTGTGATCGACTCTTTTCAGTTTAGTAGTTAAGCAACGAGGGGAAAAAAACATTTCACAAGAACTGGGGTTTGAATTTTCTCACATTCCAAACAAATCCAGGGTGTAACACATCACATCAAACAATCACGTGCACAACATGCCTAAACTGACCAATAACAATAGTCTTTGCTCATGGCAGCAGCAGCAGGCTATCGGCCATTTAAAACAGGCAAACTACCGTCATTAGAAAACTCTGAGTGATTGAAACCAACCACATAGATTTACGGCTTTTTTCATAAAACAACAAGTTGGTGTGAGCCCTGTCCTTGGTGGCTCGCCGCAAGCTTTTTAAGTTCAGGACAAAGAGACTTCAGCTTCAGCCTGAGTGCATGATATTTAAATCTTTATAAATGCACTTTTGTTAATTTGAGGTATTATCACTTTAAGCTCCAGTTTAAATTCCAGTATTCATTAAATACTGGATTTCGACAAAGTTTTAAAGTGTGTGGCTTCAACGTGGTTAAGGATAGAGACTCCCTGTAAATTAGAAAAATGTTGGGTATTTTAAAGTTTAAAGTGCAGTTGGAAGCTTTGCTGCTCGAAAGGTGCATGGTGGTCAAAAGTAATCAGACACCACAACACTTTAACGACTTTTAAATCTAACTTCAGAAGTTAGTTTTAAAAACAACTGTCCGTAACTGTGCTCGTGTACATTTTGATTGGATGTGAAATTTAACCCGCGAAAGGGTGTCTCATTCCCAACACACGCCCCCAGGGGGTCGGTACCGCCCCCGTTGAGAAACGCAGGGGTAAACGAATGATTTACAGCAGGTGTGTCCAAACGTTTTGCAAAAAGGTACAAATTTAAAGATGCCCAGGGGCCAATAGTTCTTTTTGACATTTTTTTAAAATCACAAGTTACATGAAAATACACACTTATAAATAATTGTCATTTTGACATTTACTTTTCAAATGCCTATGTAACCGTATGTAAGCCAGACATGAACAACTTTAAAAACACAATTCTGCATTCGTATCTACCAAGTCAGATATCAAACTGTATAGAATACCTTAAATTTTCCATGAGATATCTGCCTCATGAACATATTAAACAGGAGGTAATAGTAATGCAATGGATTCTGTTATCATTGAAGTTTAAAACTAGTGAATTTTGCCCTTGACTTTTCCAAGATCTTTCAGAAAGCAACAGTGTGTGTCATATCTTCAGATATATCAGAGCTGGATAGCAGAGCCAGATAGCGTTAGAATGGTGCTGCGACCATGTGCTGAAATGAGGAATTACATTTTTATGTGTATGAAACCTGACAGTGAGCCGTGATTGGCCCGCGGGCCGGACCTTGTACATGCCTGACTTACAGCATGGAATGATTGACTGTGCACCTACGTCCATTCAGTTTTAGTTAGTTAGTGGGTGGGTGTATTTACACATGCACATTCAGTTTAACTCAGTGAAACTGATGATGTCTCATGCTTTGCCTTCACACAGAGTTTGGATGCTCCAACGCTGCAAAACGTATCTCTCACTGTGAAGCCAGGGCAGCTCCTTGCTGTGATTGGGCCAGTTGGTGCAGGAAAGGTCTGTGTCTACATTTCTCTCTCTCTCTCTCTCTCTCGCTCTCCCTCTCGCTCTCGCTCTCGCTCTCGCTCTCTCGCTCGCTCTCTCGCTCTCTCTCGCTCTCTCTCTCTCGCTCGCTCGCTCGCTCTCTCTCGCGCTCTCTCGCGCGCTCTCTCGCGCTCTCTCGCTCTCGCGCTCTCTCTCGCTCTCGCTCTCGCTCTCGCTCTCGCTCTCGCTCTCGCTCTCTCTCTCTCTCGCTCTCTCTCTCTCTCCCCCCTATCTTTTTGGGTTTTGCCAGGTACTTTTTCCACTGCTTGTGTAAAGGTTGTTGTATTGTCTGTGTTTTTTTTTGTGTGTTTTTTTCCACTCCACAGTCCTCACTTCTGAGTACTGTTCTCGGGGAGCTGCCCCAGGATAAAGGGGCTGTAAAGGTCAGAGGGGAGTTAACTTACGCATCCCAGCAGCCCTGGGTGTTTCCAGGGACCATCCGCAGCAACATCCTGTTTGGGAAGGAGCTACAGCCACAGAAATATGAGAAAGTTGTGAGGGCCTGTGCTCTTAAAAGGGTATGAACTCTGCTTGACAGTAAAGCCAGCAGCCTAATTAGCCTTTGGCTTTAAGTGTAGAAACAAGCTGTGTAGGACCAAACTGGCATTTTTAAATTGAAACATTTGTTTATCCAATTTGTATTACTTTGTAAGTAACACTGTGGCAGCATTTAAACTGAATCACATTCCTTTATTACATAGTTGTGCATGGCTGGACAGATGTTGTTATAATCATTGAGATAGTATCGTTATTTATTAACACTAATGCCATGATGGTTTACTTAGTGTAATTTACGTTTTTGATAATAAAGTTATTAGTCTATTGCAGTCAAGCTATAGGTCACATATGATTTTTAGTAAAATTTTCGCTATTTCCTGACACAGTTATGTGAACAAAATTGAGTTGACTTATTTCTGAATATTTTGAGGAAATACACTGCAGTTCAGTGGTGGTCAAGGATTGCAGCTGAGTAATGATGTTTAAGAGCATAGACTTTGTAGCCTGATGCATACATACAGTGATTTAGGTTTATACGGCACATTTAAGTTTCAGCCTCTGTTTTGGGTTTGTGTTATAGGACATTGAGCTTCTTCCTGAGGGTGATTTGACTGTGATTGGGGACCGAGGGGCGACTCTTAGTGGAGGACAGAAGGCTCGAATTAACCTGGCCAGGTAAAAAAAAATTCTGAAACAAGGTAAAGGTTTCTTTATTCTTGCCAGGGCAGCCACAAAATATACAAAGCATGGATTATTAATACTTTTCCAATTTTCAAAGTGTATTTCATGAATTATCTTCCCTTTTGGTAAATTAGGTGGTAATTTTAGGTAAAACTAGTGGAAGCATTACCTTCAACATTGAATTTTTAGGAGGGCACATATAACCAGTGTGCGAACCAAGGTGTACCGCGGTGTCCAGAGAGGGTGGGGGCGGGGGCTTGTGTTGTGTGTGTGTGTTGCGTTTGTACCGCTTTAAGTAGTCTGTCTACAACATGCGTAGCGTTACTTCCGTTCTTCAAGCCAGCACATGTCTGGATAAGATATTTATATTTAAATCTTTGGCTGTTCAGTGCCTCAGGCCCCCATGTAGAACTGCCTATGCATTAGAAGATTAAAACCATACTCTGACAATTCACAAATAGGTATGATTGATGTTTTTTTAAAGCATCGATATGATTTGTATTTGTTTTAAAGGAATGCGTGTGAGCAGTGTGTAAACACTGTTAAAGTTTCAAAATGTACCGTTAACTCCTACATTGAGCCTTACATTTACATTTACGGCATTTAGCTGACGCCCTTATCCAGAGGGACATACAACAGTGCTCAAGTAATCCACAACAGTATCAAGGACCTGTAAAGCAATATTTAAGGAAACATCCACCAATCGCCAATGGTACTGTAGCTCAGTACACCTGATCAACACTTGTCACTGATACCTGACTACAACAATCATAACACACAAGACAACACCTATAAAAGAAGTTTAACGTGGTTAGGAAGGTAAGGAGTTTTTTTTTTTAAGAGATGGTTAGTTACCAAGGTGCTCCTTGAAGAGATGGGTCTTTAGCCGACGGATGAAAACAGCAAGAGACTCTGCAGATCTGATGGTGGGACGGAGTTAATTCCACCATTGGGGGGCCAAGACTGAGAAGAGTTTTGACGCATGTTTCCCTCTTCTTTTGAGCAGCGGAGGCTCAAGACGAGCCATGCTTGAAGCCCTGAGAGGACGAGAAGAGATATGTTGTTTGATCAATGCCGCCATGTATGGTTGGTACCAGGCCATTCTTGGCTATGAAAACTAAGCTGCCAAAACACCTCGCGTGGAATGTCATTTTATGTAATGAAAAAACATTTCCTTACACCTTACAGTGGTTTAGGCCTGCCTGTTCCCTCTTAAAAGAGTGTTAAAGCCCAGCTACTTCCTGAATGAGGCTCAGTATTGGACTCAGAAACATTTACAAAAGTGTCAAAAGCGGAGGAACAAAGCCTGAAAACTGGATTAAGGAACGATCATGGAAATAGGAACTGAAATGACTCTATTTGGAAGATACACCCTCTCTACTGTTGTGTGTTTGTCATAGGGCTGTGTATCAAGATGCTGATATTTACCTGCTAGACGACCCTCTGAGTGCTGTGGATGCAGAAGTGGGCAGACATCTGTTTGAGCAGTAAGTTGTTTGTTTTTTTTTGGTCCAGTGTATGTACGTTGATTGGTGTTGGATTTCTGTAAAGGAAAGAGCACCACGTAATGATGAATAATTAATATCCTTGCAGTAATTAAGACAGTGTTAGAAGCAAGGTACACTTCCCCCAGATGCAACCTGTTTACTGGTCTTAATCAGTTGTCCTTCCTAGTGCTTTGTTTTTCCTCATATCTGTACTCTTATCCTGTATAAATAAATATAAGGTCTTGCGTGGCCTGATAAAACCAAGGAAGAAAAAGGAAGGTGTGGGGTGACGGTGCCTTCATCAGCATCTACTGGCATACAACCTGCCTGACATCTCAGCCCACGAATATAACATGCATTTTCAAATCCCTGTGTGTGTGGTTGTGGTTGTGGGTGTGGGTGTATGTATGTGTATTAGGGCTGTAATGATATATGATACAAAACCGAAATCACGACACTCACGTCCACGAACCCGCGTCGCGGTGTGAGGAGGGTGAATTGCGACACAGACACACCCCTTCCAACTCTATCCCGCATAAAGTTGCCGCCCAGAAACATACGTTTTTCGCTGTAATAAGAGGGTTTTCATGTAAATTTCTTTTCTTTAACCAATAGCTGAGGGTCTAAGGGTTTCACAGAGCCCTCCCACAAGTTAACGAACATACAGAGCACAGACAGGCCCTTCGTTTGCTGAATTGATTCGCTGTGAGTACATGCAAGTTATGACACTGGGATTAAAAGTGTGTATAAGCTGGCTGGGTTGTGATAAAACTGCGCTGGAGTCTCTGTGTCATTGTATTTATTTAGTTTTGATTGAGTTTTGTGGCTCCGGGCAGCTGGGCGGAGGGTTTCTTTTGTTTGAGCGGAGCGGTGAACCGAGAGAGACGAGTCGACTCCTCCAACTCGGTTTCTCGTGCGGTTCACCGAAGCCTGTCCTCAGTATGAATGGAAAGGAAGCGGTATTTAAGCGAATAGTGGTTTATAATT
Source organism: Rhabdalestes septentrionalis (assembly GCA_037832545.1). Classification (NCBI taxonomy): domain Eukaryota; kingdom Metazoa; phylum Chordata; class Actinopteri; order Characiformes; family Alestidae; genus Rhabdalestes; species Rhabdalestes septentrionalis. The sequence continues at coordinate 4,755,048 of JBBMFX010000101.1, read as the reverse complement.
TTGTGGTAAAGATAAGGTGTCTCCAAACAAAATGGCACCTCAGAACTTTTCCTCTCCTCCACAAGCATGCTGCTTGCATTTGACCAGGGGGGGATGTGCCTGTGTGTGTTGTGCAGGTGTATTTGTGGTGTTCTGAAGAAGAAGCCTAGAATCCTGGTCACTCATCAGCTGCAGTACCTGAAAGCAGCTGATCATATTCTGGTTTTGAAAGAGGTGAGTGAGTGAGCGTTGCTTCTACCCCACATTCTTCTCATACTGTACCACAGCGGTTACATGCCCCAGGCTTTATTTAATCCTAGTGCTAATAAGGCTCCCAAATGAGAACTTTGTATGGTACGGCTGAAGTAAAATTGCATTTGATCATGACCGTACCCAGGCTTTACCATGTGTGTTTTATATTTTTGCTTTAGTCTATAGCTAAGTAATGTTTTTGTGTGAGTGATTAAAATAATGAATATTGTTTACAACTTTTAATTATAAAATCTGCAGTAATTTTGAATTTGTTGTGGGAAACAGTATTAACTAAAGTCTCTCTCTGTCTCTCAGGGTCAGATGGTGGCACGGGGCACATACTCTGAACTTCTACGTTCAGGTGTGGACTTCACTTCTCTGCTGAAGAAGGATGAGGAAGAGGAGCAGACAGGAGGGGTTCCAGAGCCCTCCCGCACCCGGACCCTCTCACAAAACTCTGTCCGTTCTCACACATCATCAGTGATGTCCGATAAAGACGATGCAGAGCAGTTGCCAGTACGTATGCTTCAGGGGCATTCAAACAGTATGTGGACAAATGTATTGGGACACCTGATCATTACCCCAACATGGATTTTAGTGATCTTGCATTCAGATAGAAATATGGAGTTGCAGCTATAACAGCTTCCACTCTTGGAAGGCTTTCCCTGATATTTTGGAGTGTTTCTGGGGAACATTCATGCTGGATTGTTTGTCCCCAAATGGTGTCACACAAAGTTGGAAGTATGGCATTGCTGAGACATTAAGATAGCCCCTCACTGGACGTAAGGGACCAAGCCAAAACCCTGAAAAACATGTGTATCTCAATATGTTGTCCATGTTTATTGTGTGGCATTTTGGTATATATACTCACCCAGCTGCTTTGAATTTCGTGCTGCTCACACTGTGTGCTCTGGTGTGTTCACATATGACAGAATGGTCACTTTCCGTCTGTGTTTTTGAAAAGGAAAGAAAGTTTTCCAGTGATTAGATTCAATATATGGGCTATGTCCGTCTGTAGGCCTAACAAAATAGTGTATCAAAACAGAGAATGTTGTTATATCTTTCAACAGTTTTTAAAGCACTTGTTCTGAATGCAATTTGTTAATGCAGTTCACTCAGAATAATAAAATTCACTTGAATTCACTAGTTTTATAAGAGAAGATATTTAGTGATAGCAAGAGAGATATTCAGGTGCAAATCAATTCAAGGCTTTATATGTCAATAGAATTTATAGTCAACAAGAAACTTGAGCAAAAGGCAGTGAAGTCCTGATAATATTGGGCTGTGTGTTCGAATTACTTGCTTCTTATGAGGACTCTAGCTGCTGCGTTCTGGATTTTGGTACATATATAGTAAATCTATAATATAAGTGGACCTCTATAAATAGGGTGGTTTGGGGGGGGAAGTATGTTGCTAATATATTAGAAAGGTAAGTGCATGTGCCAGCGGTGCCACCTGGTGGTTAGTTTGTTTTAGTGTTGCTAGTAAAATATCCAAACAAGTGCTGTGTTACAAAATAATTAAACAAAAATTTGCTAAAGACTATGAATATATCTATATATCAAGTTTAAATATTCTATCAGTCTTTAATAGGAATGGTCATGATTTTGGATTGTCAATAAATTATTTAAAAATTAAATACTTTATGCTACCATCAAATAAATATATCCAAAAAAATATGTATAAATTAAAAAAAGTTTTTTCCAAACCCTGGGGCAATCTTTAAAATAATCTTTAAATACCAGTGGATGTTCATTTGACCAAATGTTCTTTTAAAAACACTTTTTAAATGCATTACACTCTAATATAATTGCACTGTAAGACATCATCCTCTTCTATCTCTTCACTGTGTGGTTTTGCAGGCAGAACCAGTTCAGGCAATGGCAGAGGAGAGCCGTTCCGAGGGGGCCATCGGAATTCGCCTGTATCTGAAGTTCTTTACTGCTGGAGTTAACATTATTGTGCTGCTTGGCCTTGTACTTCTCAATCTGCTTGCACAGGTATGACGTGCTGCAAGAGCACAGAATTAGTTCACTTATTTTCTACATTATACAATGATTTAATTGTTATACCTTGGTTCTTTTTGTTTTTTTTATTTGTCAGGTGTCATATATACTTCAGGACTGGTGGCTGGCTTACTGGTGAGTGGCCCCCCCTTCAGTGTGTTTTTTTTTTTTTTTTTTTTTTTTTAATATATCAGATACATATCAGTTTTCATTTCAGTTTCCTTTGATTCAGGTATAAAGCGTGAGGTATTAAATTGGTTAAGAACGCAAAATAGAAACATGTTCAACAGGTTTTGGAGTGACCTTGCGATTTGCATTAACAGGGCTTCAGAACAGGAGAAGGTGGATGTGATTAACAAGAATCTCACCTTCACCGGGAGCCAGAATGTCACTCAGCAGCTCTCCCTCGACTTCTATTTGGGCATTTATTCAGGTACACGTAAAGACACACCTGTCAGGAAAATGCTGCACAAATGTCTATGTAGAATATATTGTAAATAAGTTTTAATGTAGATTTGCAATGACTTTTATATGATTGTTTTTTATATTTAGTACAGAATTGCTCTTCTTTGGATCAGGTTAGTTATTTCACCATGCAGAATTGATGAATTTGCCACACAGCCCTTGCTTTCTTCACATTTTGATTCTTCCTTCAGCATGATGAGGAAACCAGGATTCATCAGACACAGCTTTAATAATAGATTCAAATAATTTCACAAATTTAGCAGATTGATCCCCAAACCTAGCGTTTTGTCATATTTTGGCAAGAATTATGTTTGCATAGGTTTCAGATGTTGCCTTTAGTACGATAAAATTTCAAAGCTTTGAAAGATCAGTTTTTGTCTGTTGGATTTACTTGAAAGTCAGTAAAAAATCCATTATTTAATGCAACAGTGTGTGTCATTTAATGCAGAGGTACCCCAGGGCTCTCTCCACCTTAATGATTTTTTTTACATGATGATTATGTTATTATTGTTAAATGTGACACCCCATAATATTAATATGTCTTGATGAACAGAACAGTAAGACCTGTTATAGGCAGTGGGTGGACTTAGCAGTCACATGATGTAAGGCCTCCAGCTTAATAGATCACCAATGAAGATCACCAAAGGAAGATTCTTACAAACTCCTTACAACCTCCTTCTTCCTTCTGGGAGGCACTGTGGATTTAAAGAGGTCATTTCAAGCATAGTTTCTGTCTTGCTGTAATGGAATTATTTAACTCTTCTGAGTAAGTCTTCCTGTTGGTTAGTTTTTCCTTATTGTGTGTTATAATATCAAAGTTTTATTCCATTCATTTTTTTTACAAAAAATAACCCCAGACAGGTAGTAAAGAACCCATGCCCTGACTAGGTGCTTTTTTCTCCTAGCATGGGCTTTACTGTTCAAAGTATAATCAAAGTCCTGTGAGTGTACAGATTGGTTTCATCACCAGAATCACAGATAAATGGTATATTGTTGCTTTAATAAACTGTTCTCTGTAAGCCCCTGAAACAGAACATGAAAAGCCCAGCATGATCATCAGACCTGAAATGCCAAATGCCACATTCAGAGCTTAGTTGAATATTAACTCATAGGAGTGTAAAAAGGAGTAAGGTGTAATGTTGTTAGATCAGAACTTAGTTCATAAACAGGCTATTCCTAATGTCTATTCCTAATGTCTATTCCTAATGTCTATTCCTAATGTCTATTCCTAATGTCTATTCCTAATGTCTATTCCTAATGTGTTCTTTGTCATCAGGATTGACCGTGGCCACTCTCATCTTTGGCTTCATGCGCAGTCTAATGATGTTCAATGCTTTGGTCCGCTCAGCTCAGACACTCCACGACCGCATGTTCAACTGTATCCTCAGAACGCCTGTCCGCTTCTTTGACATTAACCCTGTTGGTGAGTGTGCAATCAGTTGAGATGTTTTTATTTATGTATTTTGCTGTCCAAAAGATGCTTCCCAGTGCATCTTTAAAATAATAGAGACATAATGTGTTTGTATTTTTTTTTAAATCAGAATTTCAAATGGAAATTTAAAACAATATGCATTAGCAGAACATTCACATTGAACACAACATGCTTCTATAGGATTACCCCACTCCGTTTTGATCCTGTCCATGTTATCCCACATTTCCAATAACTTTGTATAAACGTCACTGTTCTACCTGGACATACAGTACAGTTTAGAATGCTGGATTTATGTGATTCTATTGTGTGTGTGTGTGTGTGTGTGTGTGTGTGTGTGTGTGTGTGTGTGTGTGTGTGTGTGTGTGTGTGTGTGTGTGAGACTGGTCAAGCTGCCATGAACACTGGGGCAGTTAGCCTGACTCACTGCTCTCAGTTCATGGAAGTGCCTGCTACAGCTCAGGGACATATGACTTGTGTGATTTTTCTTATCTGCAGGACTGACGTTATTATGGCAAGGGGAAACATAAGCATGTTTTACACAATAAAGCATTCATGCAGCATTTTTTACCAACAAGCACTATAAATAACTGTTTAGGCTGCGTAACTGAAAAGGTGTCGTTACTGCGATTGTCCAGTAGAGAGCAATGAAGACTACATAGTGAACCCTAGTGTTCCATTGTGTTACGTACTATTTCCAGAGATCCCATTCGTCAATAGTACTCATCGATTCTGCCGTCTTGAGTAAATGGCATGTTACAAGAAGTATCACTTGGAGGAGAATAAGCTAGTTTTTGCTATTAAATGTGTTATAAGCCAGATTTTCCACACCTCTTTGATTGAGGGCCGATAGAAAGAGGAAGCAGGGCCGATTTGATCTTAATAGTGTTTACTTTAGATTTCACTATTTGATCAGTAGAGTTGAGTTCACACATGAGTGTTCAGGGCATGAGCCGGCTGGTGGGTGAGAAGCGTCGGATGAAAGCCACATGGGCAGGTGTGGTCATTGTTAAAGACGGCAAACACTTGGCCAGCCTCCACACACAGAGGCTGATTTGCCACCCATTCCCTCTTCTTATCTGTGTGAAATGAGGTTTTGGATAGTTAAGTACTCTGAACACATAAGTAGAGAGCTTTTATAGTGCTGCGATGGTTTGATTAATGTGCCTTGCTCTTTAAGGTTGTGCTGATAAGATGTTATGCTTGAAGCTGTACTGATTTATTTATATATTTCTTGGCCCTGGTGTACTCCTAGTAGGAAACTAATGTAAACATAAACATGTTGCCCCTAAGATAGCTCAGTTATAACATTGGTATTAATGTAAGTTAATGATTTGCTAAAACTTTAAACAAATAATTAGCTGTTTAACAGCAGTGTTCCCTTTAACACAGTTACACAGCTGCGGTTCAAATATTTCTGTAAATCTCAACTTAAACATTTTTATAAAAACTACGCTATTTGCCACTGCGGGGCATTTGTTTTATCTAGCTTGAAAAGCATGTTCCCCTCTGAGTCCATAACATAGGAGTTGGGAACATTATAGCAGCTGCAAAGAGAGACCATCTACATATGAAATCTTTGGGTGTCCGAAATTGTGGACTTACACACTTCACACTGACAACCAAGATAAAACTCAGTGCATTAATAATAGCCAAAAATGCAGCGTGTAACGATGGACAATACTTGCACTAAGTGGGTGCCATTTTGAATATGTAGCAGAAGGGGAGGGATTTTGGCAAACTTTCAAATTTGAATAATGGTGGCCAACAATGAAATGCAAGCCCAAGCAGAGGCAATTGGATAGTATAAATGTAAGTAACATTAATACACCAATTTTACTGATGTATACTGCGCTATAACCAGCAGATATTTTGGTGGGCTGGATAATCGCAAGCAAATGTTATCCCGTCACTAATTGCAAAGCACTAATGTTCCATTTAGGACAGCATTTACCCACAGCAGTGTGCGCTACAGAAGAAATATACACTACATTCCAGTTCACTCACATAAGTGCGTGATTTTGGACAAACCCTATGTGTCTGAATGCAATGTCTTGAAAAGTCTCTGTTGGTGTAATAGTCAAGTGTCCCAGTAGTTTTAAAAACGTGCATTGTGCGATATAATCATTGTTCGCATTAATAGTGTATGTGTGTGTATGTGTGTGTATGTGTGTGTATGTGTGTGTATGTGTGTGTATGTGTGTGTGTGTGTGTGTATATAATATATGTATATATATATTAGTTCTTTATTACAAGGAATATACACTTTCCTTAATTGTTTACAATCAAACATCTTAAGTATTAAATCCCCATGGTTAGAACTTTGGTCTCACCCGCTGTGTTTGATTGCATCTGCTAATGGCTTAATAGTCACACAGTACACAGCGTGGCCGATAATGGAGGACCCATGCCTGCAGTATACAGGACAAAAGGCAGCTGATATGGCCTGTTCTGATTGCGTGGCACACTGCAAGCTAATCAATCAAACTTACAAGGAAGTGGGGCAGAGAAAATGTGAAGTCAGTTTAAGCCTTTAAAAAAGCAAATACTGAGTGTGGTTCCACATGTTGAATTCCTAATTTGCCCCCTTATCAGGGTGTGGTGCTGATTATATGAGTGAAGGAGATTTTTAGACATCTCTGAGACCTTACAAATTTATGCTTGTCAGAGATGTTCAGAGCCCACTACTCGGACCATGTTGGCAGTAGCCGCTGTGCAGTTCCGTGTGAGAGTGAGAAGTATAAAAGACCGGCAAGAAAGCTGATTATTATGTATCATCTAGGCAGAAAATTTCAAGCTGCCATTAACCACACTGCACTACAAAACATCAGCCAGTTCACTTCTTCAGCCTAAAGCATCAGCCTGAACCAACACGTGAACTGTCCTCTGTTTGTGAACAGTCATCTACTGGATCAGTGTGCACCGATGTGCTTTTTCTCATTAACACTGTCAAAGCTGACATTGGTTTAATTATTTTCTTTGTAAAAGATGAATAATTGTTGACACTTTCCATTGTGTGATACCCGTTTACATGGATTCCTTACCAACCTGATGAATGGTGGGTCCTGGAGAGTTCATTTTATTTTTGTAAAACTAGGAATTAAATATAGTTGATTTGTGACATTTGTCAACCTTATGAGCAGTGCTCCATTTGCATCCTCTGTTTTAATTCATTAAGGAATGTTGCTCAGATTGTTTTATAGGTTAAAGGGCCTCATAAAGGGCTTATATTATATGTCTGATAAGATAAAATTGAAATCAATGATTCCCGCAATAACCACAGCACTAAATTACAGCTGTGTGATTTTGATTTACTTATTTATTACTATTTCCCTTAATCAAGATGGATTTTGTGTGTGTGTGTGTGTGTGTGTGTGTGTGTGTGTGTGTGTGTGTGTGTGTGTGTGTGTGTGTGTGTGTG
>JBBMFX010000101.1:4724412-4734509 GCA_037832545.1 Rhabdalestes septentrionalis | reverse complement strand
GCAAAACCAGGTCTGTAGGAAATGTTTGTCGCAGACTTAAAAAAAAAACTTTAGGAAGTCGTGTCTCCGCATTTCCAGAAAAAAAATCCAAGAGTTCTGAACTAAAGAAAAATTTTTGTGCTCATTTTAAATCTAAGCACGCAGCAACTGCCATGCTTCGCTCATTTTAACTCGTATTAATGTAAAGTGAAATTTTCACGACATGAGACTGGCTGAGCTTGTGCCCTGTCAAATTCTGTGTTGCGATATTCCAATTAATATCGCCTTTATTGGGGAAATTTGTTTCCATTCAGTTTCATACACTTGAAACCAAAACTGCAACAAATTATTATACAGCATTTTGAACTGAAATGCGCACATTCATAACACTTTTTCTCTTATGGTGCTGGCCTAGTGGGTAGAATAATAGCCTCATGTCCAAAAGGTTCAAAAGGTTCAAAATACTTGGCTTATTAATCATCGATTCTTTCCCTGAATACTCCCACGCTCCCATGGGATATCCCAGTCAACAGTGGTAAAGGGTTGCAGCTCCACAGTGTGCCAGTTAATGTTGCCATGCCCTCAGTCAAATGACTGAGAGCCTAACTGTCTAGCTATGAAATCAAGACAAAGTCAAGTGTAGTGTTGTATATTTACCTCTACAAAATCAATGTCTGTCACATCACTTGTGTTTTATAAACAACAAATTGAATGCTGGAATTGTGAACTGAAAAATACAATGTCTGGTCCCCAATGACTGGAAAGAATTTATAGACCAGCAACTCCTCTTCCAGTGATCAACAAATGTTGATGTCTTGTCAAGGCAATACAACTTTGCCTTTCTTCCTATTCTTCTTCTTTTCATTCTGTTTCCTTGGGATCCTGATCCTTCTCTTTAAATCCTGGTGCCTTGCTGATAGATGAGGATTCCTACCCTTTCTTCCCTTTCGTTCAATAAAAAAGCGCTCAACAGTTGTTTCTCCCAAGCCAAAGCTTCAAAAGACTCCTAGTGAATGTGATTAGGTTGAGGGACCAAAGACAAATTGAGTGGACAAAAACACTGCTCATTGTCTTGCCATTCACTCCCATTGTCCTCATTCACCAGAGTCACAAATTTCAGGGCATTAGCCACACAGCGTGACCATCTTTCTCCCTCATTGGAGTTATCCTCCTCCCTCCTTTCACAGTCATTAGATTCATTACAGTCCACAAAGACCAGGCAACAAAACAGCTTGTGATGTCAGCTGGATTCTGGCCTCCCTATGGGGGAAAAGAGGAGGATGCTCCGAGGTGGACACTGGAATGGATAGAAGCTTAAAACGATTGAGACTTTCACTAAAGCAACAATTGTCTCAAAGACACATTGAAAAATAAATAAATAGTCCCATTGTGGGAGTTTTGTTATAGTAAAATAATATGAATTGGTTTGAACCTTTGCATGTACATTAAATGTTCTTCACTAAAAGTGACATTACGGTGACCTGATTTACAGGAATGATACAACTCTACATGCCAGTGTTGCTAGCAATAAAGGGAAGCAAGTACACCAGTGATCATGATATCATATAGATATTGCTTGACAGTTAGCTTTCATTCTATTTTAACAAGATTAGCATTACTGGCCTGAACTAACTATTTAAAGGAGCATACATTCAGGTACCAATTAATATTGTTTACGGCATGGTTTGCTTTCCTTTTTAAGAGTGTAATTAATATAAACTTCATAAAACAACAGCTTAAGTCTGTGTTGAAAATGACAAAAAAGTACTTCGGTATATCATTGAGGAAGAAAATACTGTCATAGGTAACATGTAGGGAAGCTATGTTGTTTGTTACTTTTAAGTAGACTTTCAAGGATCACTGACAAGGAATGAAATGAAATGACCAAATGAATTTCCTGTGTATTCACAGTATGTGGCAGTGTTCTAGCGTCTGTTTCTTTGAAGTGCTGCAGCAAATAGCATGGCATGACTTACTACTCCAGTCAACCCAAAGTTCATCTAAACCAGACCCAGTTCTATTATTGATGTTTCTTACATATTCTTTAGTGCCAACTGCAGCGCCTCCCTATTCTTCCAAAGGCAAGTGAGCGGAGCGTCATGAGCTATGGCACCAAGGTTACATCATTGTGAGGAAGAACAGAGCACAGCTGTGTGAAGAGAAGGGGCCCTCTTCTTCGATGATGAGAAGCAAAAGCCTTTTTTGAACACATTGTTCCCTCCTTCCCTTTTCTCTAAAGAACTTTTCTTTTCTTCAGCCCCCTCCTTCAGAGATAATTCAGATCACCCATGCAATGCAACCCCAGCTTTACGACCATAGACGTTTTAAGAGAGGAAAAGGCAGGGCAAATTCAAACCAGGCTTTGAATCGTTTGTCTCTTTAATTCCATTTCAAGGTATTGTTCTGATGTTATCCACACTTAGCTCGGGCACCCCTTTTGGTTCTCAGACAGTGAGGTCTGCATACGGACACTTGCGAAAAGCTTTTAATTGTTCCTGGTCTCCGGGAAAGACTAATTTAATTTCTCTGTGAATATATTTAAAGGACTGCTCTGATTTTAATAGAGGTTGCCTATTTAGATGCAATGCCTTTTTAAAGCGACGGCTTGTCAAATTTAGCCTAACAAAAACTCAATCTCAACCTGGCAAGGTTTGTCTTTGTATACACAATGAAGCTGAACACTGGCCTTTCATAGCCAGACCGCTGAGTGTGTTCTGAGTAAACAGTAGCTAGTTGCTTTGATGGAATAAGAAAGACATTTTTCATCAAATCTACAGGTGAACTGACCGTTCTGTCATAAGTGAACACACCACAGCATTCAGCACAAAATTCTTCCATATTTATTTACATTCACAGCATTAGCAGACACCTTTATCCAAAGCGACTTCCATTCCTAACTACAGGGGACAGTCTGCCTGGAGCAACTTGGGGTTAAGGGTCTTGCTCAGGGACCCAGTGGTGGTGCTGGAGGTGGGATTCAAACCCAGAACCCTCATTGTCCAGAGGCAAGTATCCTACTAACTGAGCTACCTCCAACACTTTATCCCGTTCACCAAGGGCTGCAGCGGGCAGCCAGGAACACAACATCTGGGGAGCAGTGGGTGAGGGTGGTACCTTAGTCAAGGCTGCCTCAGGGTTGCCATGAGCAGTACTGGGATTTGAATCCAAAACCATTTGATTGCAGAGGTAGCTCCCTAACCACCAGGCCACCAGCTGCCCCAGGAAGGAACTGAAAGTTCATGTGAGATGAACATTTATCAAAGACGCCCCTGAACACTGAAATAAATAAAGGTGTTGGATAAAAGCATCCACCAAATGAATCTAATGTTATGTAATTAGTTACAGGAATCGTAAGTCACTATGAAAGCATTTTAATTATTACTTAATAAAAAAAACTCCCATTTTCAAGCTGCTCCTTTAGCCATCATTTTTTGTACATGCTGAATAAAAAATAAACATGGAAATGCATAAAGTCCTAAAATTGATGTTTCAAATGTTTTGGAAAACTAAATAATGACAAAGCTCAACAAAGTCACACATGCACTTAAAGGGATAGCTCACCCAAAAATGAAAATTTGACGCCGGAATCTCTGTGCTCTGTGTAAACAACGAGTGATGTATACACGCAACAGAACACTTCCGGAGTTTGCGTATCCTACGCCAAAGCGCGTACACAGGGAGCCCGAGACGGTTTGGACATGGTTGTCTATCAGATGTAAAAAATGATATAAATGCTGTTCAGTTTCTCACAAAAAACGATCGTTTCGTGTCTTAAGACATCAATGTATCGTTATGAGCCACAGGGTGTAATTTGGATTTGTCTGTGCATGTTTTTTTTTTTACTTTGAAAGGTTTGGTGCCTATCCACTTCCATTAAATGACTACCCGACTGCCACGGTTAAAGTTAAAAATCTTCGTTTGTGTTCTGCTGAGGAAACAAAGTCACCTACATCTTGGATGCCCTGGGGGTAAGCAAATAAACATCAATATTTCATTTTTGGGTGAACTATCCCTTTAAAAACAATAGGACGCAGAGAAAGAACCACTTGTGGTGCCATCAAAACCTTAAAAGCACAACATGTTCTCAAATTGAAATGGGTGAATGAGAAAGCATCGGTAAGAGTGGTATGATGTGAAATAAACACACCAAGTCAAAATGATTCACTCAATGGTGATGGGAAGAGTTTTCAAAGTCTCTAACATGAACCTTGCTTTCTGTGAAAGCCCTGTTTTTCTGAGGGATTTTGAATCCACTGCACGCTGTGGGCATGGAGCAGCAAAGGGATGGAACATCTCTCTGAAAAACGGGGCTTTCATAGAGCGCAAGGTTCATGTGTTCCCCACGCAGTACCTCACGCTCATCCATCTGCACCTGTTCTTTCAGAGGCTCCTGGCACGGGCTGAGGTGCATTATCATCTTAATCCACCTGCTACCCTTTCACTCCAACAGTCATTCTCTCGGCACTGCTCTAACTGGGAGGTCTCTCTGGGGACTCAGGAACACAAGTCATATCAACCTTACATGAGACTTAACTGATATACTAATGCTTGATTTTCTATCCTGCTGTGATCTCTTTCAATCAGATCCAGTTTTAGCTCGTTAAGGTCTCTACAGAACTTCACAAACATCTCTAAGGGTTTTTTCAGAATTATTTCCCCTCACTTAAAGAAGTTGGTTTTCTCTCAGGTTTCCCTTATTCTTCATTATCAAGGTGGCAGTAATTCTGTCCGAGGGCCCTATCTCCTTAGTAAATAATGTGATAAGCTTACAAACCACAAAGAGGGCTCTGATAAGGGTTTCAGTGTGTGATTAAAACGTTTATGAAAGTGCAGGTCTGGAGTCAGTTCTCTAAACTCAATAGGATAAGGCGCCGAGCGCGCGCGCGTGGAGAGAACGCGCCGCCCAGAACTGACGCTTATTTTACTCAGCAGCCTGACCACCGAGCACCTGTTGAAGAAACTCTTGGGGAGTCTTTACGTTCCCTCGGCTCTTCTGTGGATCAATTCTTCAGTTCTTCTCAAGCGGACACTCTGGAAAATCCGACGGACCTCCACGTGGCACTATTTTTTTTTATTCTTCACTTCTACCGGAGTACGGGCTGCTTTCTTTGCTTGAGGAAAAGTAAAAGTTTCCAAAAAACATGCCACAGCCTTAGCAGCGACGCGTCCTTTCCCCCATGTGTGAGGATTACGAGGCTCTGTTCCAGCTGAAGAGCACTTTACTTTTAAGAAGGAAGGTCTCGGTGCAAGGAGGATGTCGAAGCCGAGCGAGCACGTGAAGCGCCCGATGAACGCCTTCATGGTATGGTCCCGGGCTCAGAGGAGAAAGATGGCACTGGACAACCCTAAGATGCACAACTCGGAGATCAGCAGGCGGCTGGGTGGAGAGTGGAAGCTCCTGTCGGACTCGGAGAAGAGGCCGTTCATCGACGAGGCCAAGCGGCTCCGGGCGGTGCACATGAAGGAGCACCCGGACTACAAGTACAGACCGCGGAGGAAGCCCAAGAGCGCGGCGCGGAAGGACCGGTACCCGCTGAGCGCAGCCTTCAGCCTCGGGGAGCCCGACTCCCTGAAGGGGGCGCTGTTGCAGAGCGGGGCTGCGGAGCAGGCTGCAGCCGTGGCCGCCGCGACCCGCGCGCTACTCGGACCCCTGCCCGCCAGCCCGTACCCGTATCCGGACTTACACTCGAAAATGTCCGAGCTGAACGCTTCCACCTTTGCGCACGGTTCGCTTGAATACCCCGGTCGTGTTGCTGCGTTTCCCGCTGTGGGGGTCCTTGGGGGCGCCACGCACGCACACCCCAGTCCCGCAAACCCAGGATACATGGTCCCCTGCAGCTACCCGGGCTGGACGGCCTCTGCCACGCACCCGCCGGTTGCTTACGTGTTTTTACCGGGCATGAGCAAGGCCCTGACCGAGGCCTACCCCGCGTACGCAGCGGCTCTCTGAGGGGCGGCACGGGCGTGGGGGTCTGTTAAAGATGCATGTGCTGGAGGGCCACTCTGCCTTATGAACCACGACTGTATATTTGTACAAATGAAACTCCTGTAAGTTGTAACCTGACTCTGATTCGGACGGTTAATAAAGCATTTAAAGCATCTGTCAGTGGCAAATATGATAAGACAATTTGTGTATATAGATAGATAGATAGATAGATAGATAGATAGATAGATAGATAGATAGATAGATAGATAGATAGATAGATAGATAGATGTATATATTCTTATATGAATGGAAACATTTATTGATTTGATTTTGTACACATTTATTTCTGCAGAATGGGTTTCTCGTTTTTACAGTTTACAGAATTGGTAAACAAAGTTTGGAACACTTGAAAAAAATATTTTCTGGGCTATTCAAATAAAAAAACTTTCCGAAGTATAATACATTTCTCTATTAACTCTCCATATATATATCCACACGTTTTGTGACGCACTGCAGTGATCATGTGTACTGTTTTGACATCAAGCGGGTGGAAACTTGATCACAAATGAACGTCATAAATATATATATATGCTTATTTAATTGTATTTTATTTTGTCTGATAATCAGTGACAAAAGCGTGACTCTTTCAGGTTATGATATAAGAAATAAAAAAGTTGGGAACCACTTACCTTAACTGAGACACGTGACCCTCTCATTTTATTTTATTCTAAATTTTGGTTTACAAAAAGGTGCGTTACAAACGCAGTAGGCTAACAATAACGCTTCAGTGCGCACACTATCCTGTCACGGGACCATAAGAAAGAGGCCGAGACAGAATTGGATTCACATATTAAATACATTTTTTTATCCTATCAAATGACATGAATTTGTACTTCACAGCATGAACTACAAGCGACTGTTATATTTTTTCTTAAGGGTTTGTCTAATTTGCTTTTGTTCCCTGTAACTGCATTCTACTGCTTGCGTAAAAAAAAAAGATTTTTCCATTACAGAAATAAGTCATTTTGTGGTGGTACAAGCACATGAGCTATAAGTACAATACAATATTCTGAGTCCTGGTTTAATCAACGTATGGAGGTTTTGGTCCTTTGTCCTCGTATAGGCTTTTAGGGAAAAATATATAGAGATCACCAGTGTGCTGCCGCTTCGTATGTTGTTATATGACGTAGTTTATGCTTCAGCGTTGTAAAATTGTGACATTAATTCATCATGTAACTTGCAATTGACTGTTAACCCACACTTGGAAGGAAACAGCACGGAGTTCATGATCCTCCTACTTCTCAGTAGCGGGGCGCCACCTGGTGGGCAGTGGAGGTTCTGCACATTGTCCGGCCCGGAGTCCAGTTTTATTTGACGCGATGTAAAGACCCTACGTTCTTCTCTGTAACTACGTTCTCGCGAACCTTTATGAGTAAGTTAATTTGGCCAAATTAAATGTTTTAATTTAAAACTCGCATTATGGTGAATACAGGGGCGCCGAAAGGGGGGAAAGGTTGGAACCATTCAAGGGGCCCAGCACTGACATCGGGCCCTGTTAGGGGCTAGTAATATTATCTTAATAATTATCTTAACTGTCTATTTATCTTACGTGAGCACAACACAGCCCACTGCAAATATATCATGAAACAAACACATGCATGTTTGTGTATTAAACTGCATGCCATTTTATTGTAAATAGTAATTAGATGAAAATCCAGGGTCTTGACTCTGCAGCGATGTCAGCAGAAATAGATTCTGAGCCAACTGCACACTCCCATCCTCAAAAGACTTGACTCCAGAGCTGAACTTGCTAGGGCATTTTTGACCTGACTATGTTCCTAAATCTGTTTTCAAATCAAGCACTGGCTTGTAGGTTCACTAGTTGCCATAAGAACACTACAGACACAAAATAGGTAAGTCTGACAGTTTTTGGCTCCAGAATTTAAATGTCAGGTGTATTTTAATTTTCACTGTTGAAATCATGTGTTTTACAGGTTTAGAAATTCCACACTGAGACTTAAAGGCGCTGCCTTCGAAGGCATGTAAAAATGAAATGCGTAGTTTTACTTTTGCCACAATAAAACATGCAATAATATCTGCCTTTTACGTTAAATTCTGAACTGATAATGCCACTAAGATAATATACATAACCTTATGATACCACAGTATAAACCTTGCATTTCTGCAGCATTACCGCACAGCCTTTTCCCTCTAAAATCTAGTCTATTTTGTATGTTTTACACATGTTTGTCTTTGTTTTAAAGCTCTTAATTGCTTAGAACCTTCCTACAAATGCCTGACAGGCAATGTTTAAAATCATGGTTTAAGATTCTGGCTGAAAGGCTCACTAATTCCTGTACCAACACAAAAGGCATAAATGTGGTAGAACTGCCTGTTATACCCTCCAGAATTGTAACATTTAAAAAATGTTGAATTACAAACCCCATTTCCAAGAAAGTTCGGACACTTTCTAAGAATGCAACAAAAAAATGCTTCTCGAATCTGTATTAAGTACAGTTTCCCCTTATAGGCATGCATGAACACATTGCAGCAGAGCACATCGTATGAACATTCTGAAATTCTTTCTCTGCATTTACTCTATTTCTATAAAGATCTATATCTATTAATCTAAACAGGGTGCTGCCACCAGTGAGCCACCATTTGGGACTTGCTCAAGGTTACCTCGGTGGTGCCACCCACAGCCTTCTGATCTCAGGGCAAACTCCCTAACCATGAGGCCATCCAGCTGCCCCAAAAGGCAAAGAGAAATCACACATACATTTTGAGCAAAACGCCAGTGAAACTGTAAATAGCTTGTAATTACATAGTTGTAAATAGCTTGTAATTACAGCCTCTCTAGTTGTCTATGTGGACTTAGAATTAAATGTTACTTGTAATTATGGCTCTGATATTAGTACTCGTGGAATTAATTGAACACATGTCTAGTCAGCATGACCAACTCCACAAGCACTGGTGTCAATGCTGAAATGATGAGTTGTAATTTCAGAATTAACACTGGTAAAGTGTAAAAAAATCCCACATCACCTGGTGAACATTTTTCTTATTTTTGAATATTTCTTTTTACAGCTAAACAACTACTTTTTTTAAAGAGGTGACAGACTGACACTTTATGATTCCCAATCATAAACCATAATCTCTCACCCTGACCCTGAAAATAATTTAATAATAATACATCTTATTTAAAGGTACCTTTCAAGGCACTGAACGAGACCTTACAACAGGGGCGGAGCTTGGGGGTGGCTCTGGGGACTGAAACCCCGGATCTCACTTCAAAAGCCCTAATACATTAAAACTCATTAATGGGCACAAACCCCTGTTTCCCTCATTCTTAAAATGCTGTTATTTCAACGGACTGAGACTACAAAAACTCAGTATTCTAAACACTAACGTTAACGTCTACTTTCTACTCGTCTGTCATCTGTCAGAACTCGTCTCTGTCTTCAAGTAGCCTCAAACATTACCATGGACATGATACATTTCTTTAAAAAAAGAACCACCAGTGATACATCAGAAGAAGCTGCCAGTAACTTGTCAGACGTTTCAGGTCAGTGATATAAACACATCAGTTTAGCACACTCTGACTTTTGATGCTAATCACAACTTGGCTGAACTGTACAGCACTACATCGGCTAGCTAGGTAAGTTGCTGCTATGATAATTCCTCCCCTCATACAAAACATATAACCAGCATTGTTTAAATGTCAGAAATCTGTTCTCCAAATGTAATTATCTCCCTTTTAACTTTATTTGACAGTGTTGTATTACCTAATAAATAAAAAAATTTGTTGGACATATTCTTTACTTTATTCAAAATTTATTAATGTTTTAGATAACACGTTTAAAAAGATCTTATAACGTCTTATAACTATCCCGTTGCAGGATCGCTGTCTGACAAGCTGCCAAGTGACACTGCACTGCAAACAATCAGGGTGGAGGCTGGTCGCGAGACTGTTTCTCAAGCATATTTTACATCACGCTGCACGGTGCAGGGGCACTGATCTATAAGGCACCTGGATAAAGCGTTTAGCCAAGTCCATAACACTGAAGAGTATATTGTAGAGATCAATGCTCCTGTGCAGCGCTGCACTTTTCAGTTTGCCTTGCATACAAATCCATGTTCAATGAACTTTGCCATGTCTACCCTAAAGTGGACTAGAATGCAGGAAATTGCA
>JBBMFX010000101.1:4700165-4724312 GCA_037832545.1 Rhabdalestes septentrionalis | reverse complement strand
CGCTCTTTTGCCATTTTTCCAACCAATCGAAAGGGTTGTGATCAGTGTTTCTACTCTCGATACATGTCGCCTTTTAATCAAACGCAGGAACGCGCAGTAATCCTAGACAACTGTGAATGGGGAATCATTGTATTTACCAAAAACATAATCCAAACCCTAAATTCTAACCCTTACCCTTAATCCTAACTCAACTCCATCCCTAACTTAACCCTAAATACAAACATTACCAAGACCCTAACACTAAGAATAAACATAACTTAACCCTAATCCTAAAAGTCATTGAACATGTAATAGGGAAGGAATACGGTATGCGGGAAGGCACAAATAATGTGGGGTTTTTTTTCAAATACGGTATTCGTACAAATACTGAAGAAAATATTTGTATTCGGGAAGTTTCTTTCTGAATGAAAGGCAAATTACACATTTGTGGAGTGCAGAAGGACATAGATGCCTCAAACACATTTGCAGTACTACAAGCAGTGTACAGTTCTTGGGAGTCCAAAGAGCACACACATGCTTAGCTGCTTCTACAGAAGCATCATAGCATCATCCTGAATTGCAGCAATACTGTCTGGAAAGGAAACTGCTCAGGTTCAGACAGAAGGCCCTTCAGCAAGTCAAAGAGAGTGTCCAGAGCACAATTGGGTCAAGATTCCTGCCTTCTAAACAGTTTTACTCGGATTTTCGTACATTAAGATTGATTTGCTACCTCAACCTTACTTTTCAATTTTATTTTTTGCACCCATCCATTATACTTCACTCACCTCAAGTACAATGACACTCTAATGTGTACACATTGTCTGCAGTTTTGACAGTGCTTATGTTTATGCTTGTAAATATTCAATGCTTAATGCAATAATAATAATAGTAACAATACTAATATTAATAAAATAATGATAATGTTAAACACAGTCTTGTCTTGTCACTGTTTCCTTTCCTAATCCTATTGAACAATGTCTAATCTGAACAGTCCTGTGCTTGAGTTTTTTAATATTGTATAGTTATATTTCCATTAACTTTTGTGTAGTTTATTGTCTAGATTAATCTTTTTTTTTCTTACTGCTCTTGTTTATTAAATTGAAGGAAAATAGAGTTGACTTTGGCCCCTTCCCAGGATAGATATGACTAGTTTTTAACATCTAATTTTTAGCTTGTATTTGATAGACATCAAGGGGAATCTGTTTGCATTAGATTCAACAAAAACTTATATCATTCAAATCATAAAATAGACAAGCATTTACCACAGGATATTCAAAATCCATGTATTTTTGGCTAAATTGTGGATTAATATTGACAAAATCAGCTACTGCTCTGATATCAGCTTTGCACACTCTTGGCATTTTTTTCAATCAGATTCATGAGGTATCCACCAGGAATGCTATTAAGTAACAAGTGTCCTTCATCAAGTGTTTATTAGTGGAATTTATTGCCT
Organism: Rhabdalestes septentrionalis; assembly: GCA_037832545.1. NCBI lineage: Eukaryota > Metazoa > Chordata > Actinopteri > Characiformes > Alestidae > Rhabdalestes > Rhabdalestes septentrionalis. The sequence continues at coordinate 4,722,880 of JBBMFX010000101.1, read as the reverse complement.
TAATGTGTATCAGTTGTAATGGTAAGTTTGGTACACAGTTAGTAACCCTGTTCGACTACTGATGTACTTTTTAGTGAAAAAGCAAAAAACCCAAAAACAACAGTCCATAATTACTAAACAAATTATGGTTTACCTAACTAAATCTACAATATATAAAATGATAAAAACAAAGAACAAACATTGAATGAGTAGGAGTGTCCAAATTTTGACTGGTAGTGTGCCATATTTTTTCAGACCCTGCACCAGTTATAAAAATTCAGTGTCAGTTGGGGCCTAATTCTGAACAGCCCTCATTACTTCATGTAATTACTTTGTTGTGTAATTTCAGTCCATTGGTTTATCAACACTGTCAAGTGGAAGTGGAAGTGAAGTGTCACATGGTATAAAAGCCAAGGTATGTAGATAGATAGCCATAGTCATCTTCACCTTTACCATGCCAGACCCTCTTTTCAAGACTATGAGTACACCATGTGTGTGTGAGAGAACACATTCTGGTGGGAATCTTTACTCTATTAGGGAGCATTCTCAGATTAAAGTGCGTAGGTGCCAACTCTCTCATTTTACTCCATTACTGGGTTTATCCTCCATGCTACACTGGTGTAACGCTTGGTCTTTGTTTGTGACAAACACAATATAATTCTAAGATTCTCTCTCATACACTGGCAGGAATGTCAACCAATATTTAATATATTAACAGCACCTTAACTTACCATACACCATGGATTATTTACAAACTTGAAACATGTTAAAAAGATCAATATCAGAAAAAATAACATGCCAGTTAATCTTATATGCACAATATATTTATTAACAAAATTAAAATGAAAATGTTTTAAGCATTACAATAATTCTTTACAATGACAAAGTTGATAGTTATCTGTAAAGATACAAGTCTTTGCTTGTGAAGCATGTAAAAATTCTATTTAAGATCAATAAATATCCTCTCTTTTATTTTTTACTATTAACCCAGCAAAAACAACACAAGTCCTTCACTGGCAAAGTGATTGTCATTTCAGGCACTTGTGAAAATGAACCAAACCATGTACAAGATTGAATGTAATTTGTGAAACAGAACACAACCATTGGCATATTGTTTCAAGTATACCACAAATATAGCCTTAAAAACATGCTCCTTTTTACACTGGTGCTCTGTGCAAATGCAATTGTATTCTAGTGCTTTACATCAGTGTTTCCTAATCCTGGCATGTGGTGCAGCACATTTGAAGGATTTCCTTGCTATAGCACACCTGTTTCATATTAGTTCAATGTTCTTTGTTAGTTGGGCCAAGTTTCTCAAAATTACTGGAATGTTAAGATCATCATAACTGGTATAGAGGGTGTACTGTGTAATGCATGTTCTACCAACTAAACCATCTTTGTGTCAAGATGCTTTTTGGAAATCCAGCCTGTATTAGTTTATCAGGTGTGTTTAGAGCAGTGAGAATATTAAAATGTGCTGGGCAGTGGGCCTCCAGGACCAGGGTTGGGGAACACTGCTCTATTCTGTTAAGAATCCATAAGCTTTTCCCTATAGACAGCTCATCGTCTTACATGAAGTCACGTTTCAGAGAAAACACAATACTAGATTGTGAACAAGTAACATTTCTAGCTGTTAAAAACTGTGTAACTTTGAAAGAAAAAGTAGAACTGCAGACAAGAAATAAAATGCCATGCAATGCAGGATATCTGATAAATGAGCTCTTAAAGTACAGAGAATCTTGACCATCCAAGAACATGGCGATTTTATTTAGCAGGTGCTGTATGCTTGTTCAAAATTTTCTACATGAATGTCCTGTTTTTATGTGCCTTTTAATTTCAGAAGTTCTCCAAAATGTCAACAGTCCATAACCCCAAGGGAAAATGTATTCCTGTGTATTTTCCTATTTTCTCCATCTTCATGTGTGCTTATTTTGAACAAAGGACTCCTGCCTCCTTCTCTTCTGCAACACTCTGTAGGAGAACACACCAATGTGTGCATGGGTGAATGTGTTTCTGTGTACAATTGTGAACTTGTCTCTACAAATATGTTCTAGTTAGAGTAAGCAGAGTAACGTCCTCTCCTCTGTACCCCTTGCAACAGGAGTGTTCACATTGTTACCTCCTGTGTGTCAGTAATGGCCCCGGGGCCCTCTGGACATGGTGAGGGGGAGTGTGACAGAAGACAGTGAGGACACCTCCCAGTAAAGACTGCGAGAAAGGAAGAGCCTGTACAGGATAACCACAGAGATGGATTGACACAGAATCACACCAATGGTTATGACCTAGAAAACAAACAACAGGAAAATCAGTCAGAGGTCAGAAGAAAGTGCTGAAAGTTATTCTCATACATTTTATGTTACCAAAATGTGACTCGGCTGTTGCCCTACCTTTTCTTTCTGATGTTCATTTAACATTAAAGAAAGTGAAACTAGGACTGGGTGACACAGGAACCACAGGAAACAGCCCTAAAACAAAACAGAGCTTCATTACTAAAAATAGCATTAATTCAGTTGATATGACAGAAACAATACTAAGCAAATAAAGAGAAATAGAACTCTTATTATGTAATGTTAGCCATGTTTCAGAGGAAAACACTGGCAGGAATATTTTACTAGATCCTGTTTTAGTATAACAGGGTGATAAACGCCAACTCAAAATGGTTTGCAAAAACTACAGTCACTGGACCAAGCTCAACAGACTGTCCAGGACAGACAGATGTCCAACAGGTATTATGAGTAAACTCAGAGCTGACCAACAGACAAACACAGACAGAAATGGATAGTAGGAAAATTGGTGACTGGGTGCTGACTTTCAGTTAGGACTGGCTTTTAAAACCATGAGGGTTAAAACGAGACTGGGGCGACGCTAAGAAAGGAGAAACAGACACAGATTAATAAAATTATTAAGGGGCTACAAAATTTCAAAACTGTCCCATCCAGCCTTGCCACTTTGACACTTGTACCCAAGTGTAGATTAAGTATAGCTGTCTGCCACTCAAGCAACATTTAAAATTTCATTGCCAGCATCCACAGAATTTACTTAGATAAATGATGTTTTACCTTAGCAAAGCTGAGATAAAAGTCCCTTTTGAGTGTGCTCCTCTCTGCAGAAATAATCTGGTACAACACCGACGCAAGTAGCAAGGCAAGAACTACGCGAAGTGCCATGAGTAATAACCCAGGCAGACTGTGGTGGGCATGGTAACTGTGGTGCTCCGTGTCCTCAAACTGCTCCCAGAGTAGCAGTGCCCCCTACAGAGCCATAAAGGAATGAAATTGAAGTGATGCCAGGTTCAAACAGAAAATCAATTTTTAAGCTAGTGGTTCCCAAACATTTTTTTGCTGGGCCCCCCTTTGGTAGAATTTTTTGCTCCCACGCTCCCCCAACCCCCCTAACATCCCCCCCTCTTCAAAAAAGGGGATATACATACACATTTTGTTATCAGAATCCATTGCAGTTTATTTCACACATTGTAATTAATAGATAGCACTTTAAGACACACAACACACAGCAGTCTCTCCTCATTACCCACCGTTGTACAGGTGAAGCCAAATGCAAGGTATGGGTCGTCATATTTTCTAGTCTTTGCCTTGGCAGGAAATTGATTTGAAAATACATCTGGTGATGCTTCATCCTCTGCTTTTACGTGGGAGCTGCGTCATGAATTTGTCTATTTCATGCTAGCCGTGTCATCTATTTTAGCTTACTGTAGAGGGATGGGTCTGGTTAATGTTTTAACAGTATTATTACTTTTGTCGATACCGCTTATTGGTTCGGTACTTTATCGGTATTCTTATGGGTACTTCCATTGTGTTTTTTAAATAAAAACTAATTGAGAACAGAATAACAACATTTTTTAACTAATTCTAACCCGAATCTAAAAAAGTTGTACTCACTCCAAATTAACTTTTAGGTGAGCTCTGCTTTATAATTTCTTAGTTTATTATTATTTATCTTTATTATTAAATATTTATAAATGCAGCACTACAGCATAGTCATTTTAATGTTTAATATTTATTTAGGTTACTGCAAAAAATACTCTAAATATTTAGCCTATTTGTAGGCTATATGTAACTATATGTGTGTTTACAAAATTATTAACGCTGATTTAGAGCCCTTGGTTGGATGCTTTGATACATTTCTCATGTTTCAGCCTTTACGAGCAAAAATCTTTTTGCAAGTATGTACCCAGAATTTGGATCGTTTGGCTCTCTCCACCATCGTCAATTCATTAGCACGAGCCCTCTCATCTTGTGTATCTTATTCTTTATCAATATATTCAAGACGACATCCATTAATTTCACTATCCTATCTTAAATAATTTCTTAACCTCTAGTCTCTGTACTTTATAAGATACTAATCAGTATAATTATTTATCCTCATATTCCTTATCAGAATAATCATGTTTTATGGCCATTGTGGGGGGGTGGTGTTAGTTTGTGTGTGTGTGCGTAAGAGAGACAGAAAGAGAGAGAGAAATAGAGCCAGTGCGAGTATATGGGAGAGATTGGGAGAGTGTCTGTGGAAGACAGAACGAGAGAGAGAGAGAGAGAGAGACCTCTTCTCTTGTGTGCGTGCATGAAAACTCTCTCCTGTCCTCTTTTTTTATTTCTCCAGTACCGACAGCAGAACCGTTACCGTTAAAGCTTATCGATACTTCAGTCTTTTATAATTAGGCACCGGGGCCGAGTAAGAACCGGGTTTTGGTCCCTATCCCTACTACTGTATTTGCATTCATTAATTCTTCCCGCCCCCCTGCGCCCCCCTGCAATTGCCCCCCAGTTTGGGAACCACTGCTTTAAGCAATGGTTTAACACAACTTCTGTACAATCTGCAGGTTTTACTACAAATCTGTGTTTAGGGAATCAGATTAAACAATGAGTCTCTTATACTCAACATAAAAAATGTTATGTCATAATTAAAATATATACAATTTCAATAATCAGGCTTGTCTCTGAAAGGTCATGGGATTAGCATTGATATCAGGAAATACTTAAAAAAAATATTGCAAATAAAAAAATATTGTAATACTCTAATCTCTTTGCATAATCCTTAATGGCCCCAAACCCATGTTAACACTTTGAATCCTACACTTATTGTGAAACTGCATACATATTAGCTTCTATAAAATATTTGATTTAGTAACTAGGTGGGTTTAGCAGTTATGAGAGTGAGAAGTGTGGGCTCACTAAGTTTCAAAGGGTTAACAACTAATTTTTGGACAATCTTATCACTTTCTAAGATTGATTGTAGGCTGACCTGTGTGACAACTCCACCAAGAGCTAGGGCAGTTGACGCAGGGGACGAGTCCCACTGCAGGGGTTTACTCTGGGACTTCCTGCTTCGGCTCAGCGTCCAGCCCATGCATAGACTCAGCAACATGTACAGCATCTGCAGCTGAGCCACCATGTCACACACTACACAAAAGCACACAGAGACAGAACACCAGAGCCAAAAAATATAATTTAATTTTAGAAAGCATGCATATTTAAACATATTCAAGTGTATAGAAACTCTTGAAACATACTGAAGTGTTTAACATAAATTTAACAGTTTCCTTTGTTTAGTCGTGTATGATGCACTTGTGTGAGGTGTAGCATCTAATCGGTAGCATTTGCACCTCGCAGAGAATAATAAAAATCTTTGTGGATATTATTAATTCACACAGACAAGAGCTTGGAGAAATGTTTTATTAAAAAGCACACATGAATATGCATGGGAACACACCTTATCGGCAAAAGAAAGAGAAAAATCTGGCCTTTGAGATTCTTAACATGTGAATTAATACATAGTGACAAAATACTCAATTTACTGATAAAAACTGCTTATGGTATGTAGGTTTCTAATGAAGGGTCAGACTTACACTCTGCTAGGCTGCCCATTAGAGGAGTTCCGACACCATCTCTTGCATATCTGCAGAATGGAACCAGGCATGATGAACATCAAACAGATCTGAGATGAAGTGTGATGCAAAGCTATTATAAGCTGCATAATCGTCTCACCTGGCCATGTGAATGTAGTTAAAGAGCACAGATAGACCTTGCAGAAAAAGAGCAGTGGATAAGACTTTCAATACAGTGTGCATTGGACCCCCCTTGTTCAAAGCCTGCCACAGTGGCTGTATGTAGATACAGGAGGCCACGAAATAGGCCAGGATCAGCATGAAGTAGAAATTATGCAAACCTGGAGAAAACAACAGGATCAGATTTTGTCTTCGTGTTTTCTACAAAAGGCCGAATACGTTATTTAAAAACAAATTGGGCAAATAAAAATAAAAAATCAGACTCACCGGCTTCCTCAGCACTGAAGTGGTCCAGTGGGTTGCCTGCAGAGTCTGGGTTCAACATGGTGATCTGGAAGCCCACTCCCTCCATCACTCCATTTATTTCCTCCTCCTGACAAGTGTAGCGGTCTGCATACATCACATGCCAGGCCTGGGGAATGGCCTGCCAGGGCATGGTCTCATTGTGCTCTTCAGAGCTCAGTGCAACTGTAAACGTATTATAAATAGAATAGCTTCAGTTTAATAGATATTTGTCATACACTTGATGTGTAACAATAATAAAAACAATGACAATTAGCAAAATATCTGTAAAATCTTTTCTTAACAAGTAATATAATAAAAGACATTCAAGAGCCTAATACATACATTGGACATATGTACGTTTTTTGTGGGATTCATGGTTGGTGAATCAACTCACAATATTAACTCCCCATTTTGGCAATCTGTGTGCTACATGTATACTTTCAAATACATTCTATCAAAGATGACATTTAATCCTTAGGTTTGTTGTTATAAAGCTGTAGCCAGACTAGTATACACTTAATGTTGAGTCTTTTTTTCTGCTACATCCAACTCTGTTTCCATAAATGCCGGGAAAATCAGAATGTGATGATTTGAAAATAATGTAAATCAATATTTAATTGGAAATAGAACAAAAACAACATATAAAATGGAAATAATATTCCTCAACATCTTATCTGGGGATCATCTACAAAACTTCAGTATTTTGTATACAATATAATTAAAAGAAAAAGAACCAGCACATATCTTTGTATAAAAGAAATAAGGCTGAAAACCAGTATTGGACACTCATCTACTTGAGCCTCCGGGGCAAACATGCATTAAGAACAGACAAGATTCTGAGGTGGAAGTCAAGGCATGGGAACCATTTCTGAAACCATGTGCTTTGAGCAGAGCTCTTCATTGCAGCCTCAACTGCAGCTTAAAACTCCATGGAAGAAACCATATACAAACATGATCCAGAAATGCTTCTGCATTTTTGGGATCTGAGCTCATTTGAAATTGACTTAGAAGAAGAAGAAACCTTTGGTAATTCTGGGTCTGATTAATCCATTTTTTTTGGAAATCATGGACACCACACCTTCCAAGCTAAAAAGGGAAAGCCTACGCTTGTTATCAGAGCATGATTCAAAGCCAGCATCTGTGGTAAACACGTCGCTTTTTTTGCAATGTGTTGCTGGCATCAAATTCAAAATGACAATATATATTTTTTAAACTAATTTTGCATTTTCAATATTTGATATGTTGTTTTTTGCTAAGTTTTCAATTAAATAGAGTTTACTTTACTTTATTTTATTTTCATCTTACACATCATTCTAACATTTTTGGACAAAAGGTTTGTATTGTGTGTTTTATTTAAAATGCATAACATTTTTTGGCCACTCAATTAATAAAAGTGCTATATAGGTTGTAAATAAACTTTGTTATAATGATTATGCACATCTATTTGATCAAAAGGCATATTTCGTTTAGAAATAATACCAGACAAAAAAACTCATGTTAGCCAAATCAGATGCAGAAGTACCTAATAGTAATTATTAAACAAAAAAAATCAAGCAAGTTTTGAAGTGTTAGTACTACCAAGAGGGCATGCTGATCACCATTAAAATAAAGCAATCACCTTGTGATTCTTTCATGGGTGATGTTTTAAGCAAGGCTGGTACATGACGCTTTTTCTTGGGTCTTGGAGAACAATGCCTGGAAAACATGTTCACCACTGTGTAAGATTAACCAAACTCACTAGTAAGCTGAGCTCCTGACACTCTCTCAGGACAGCTTAGGTTGTCAAAGCCCTCCGTGCCCTGGAACAGCAGCAGCCTGGCCTCCTTCTGCAAGGCCAGAGGTAAGTTCTCCAGCCGCCAGGACACCAAGCCATTCTCCCCTGAAACAGAGGGACAATAAACTGTGAGTAAAACTTACTTCAACAAACAAGCATGTCACAGGACTGAGCCTGACATGTTCTTTACACACTGCATACACTACACACTCTGTACATACTATACACTCCACACACTATACGCACACTCTGCACCCCAATAAACACTCTGTGCACACTATACATTCTATACACTGCCCTTGTTTTACTGCTAGTTAGAACATACAAAGTTATTGCATCTCAAATGTACTGTAGCATTAAGTTGCTGTGACACCAGTGTCTTTTTCACTGCTGTGTAATTCTGTAGAACCTCGTCACCCACCGTAGAACAGAAATCTGGTGATATATTGCCCGTTGTTTTCCCTCGCCGTCTCGCTGCGAAACACGCCTGACACGGTTTTGCCTACAGCCGGACAGATGCCGAGTGTGAAAACGATCAGAAAAACTAAAGACGAATACATGGTTTCATCACTACGAACCAAAAAACAAACTTATATTCTGCTTTCATACCAATGAATGAGGATGTTCAGGCTGCTGCCCTTCTGCTGACTGTGGGTGATTGACGGGACCGCTGGCCAATCATTAGGGAGGAATTTCTGCAATGTGCGGGGGAAGAGCCAATAAGAAATGGTTTATGGGCGGGGCTACAACACGGTAAATGTTGGCAGCTCAGATGATACGTGTCAGCACTGCCGAAAAAGCGCGAAAAGTGTGGTAAAATTCGTTCGGAAGCCTGGGGGGAGCAGGCGAGGAGACCAGACCTCACCCCCTCCTTTAATAACTGAACATATGTCCTTATAGTTGATGGAATGACGCAGTTATAAATTTAATAGTAGCTAATCAGTAGTAGACCGCAGCAAAGCATTAGTTTAGTTTCTTCTTTCTCTGCTGGAAGGTGAACCTATACCTGCTTGTTGTTGAAGTTGGCTGTGATGCCGTGATCGGATCCAATCTCAGCTAAAGGGAAGAGAAAACAGCTATTTAAGGACGAATAATATGAAGACTCACAGTGAATCCTGATGTCAGATAAAAGTGAGGAGCAGTCGAAGCTCAGCAGGGCCGTGCTGGCAAGTAAGACTGTCTTGGTGACTGGAGGAGCCGGTTTCATGTAAATTCAGTTTATACATTTTGTTGTTTTCACCATACATTTTGGGCCAATTAAGTAATCCTATTGCTCTTCCTGATTAGTGGATCACATCTGATCATTCTTTTGGCTGTGAGATATCCTCTGTGGAGAATCCTCAATGTTGATTCAGTGAGTACATTTAATTATTTCTTGTATTTTAAACTTTTCAGATGGACTTTTTGTAGGGTTCTACTAGACTGTCTGTGGTTTATCATTTTGTATGGTTTCAGCTGGACTACTGCTCAAGTCTAAAGAACCTCAAATGCCTCGAGAACACAAGAGGCTACACATTTATTCAGGTGAGTAATACACATGGGAAATGTTATGTGACAATCAGTCTTCACACTTGGAAAATTATTTATATTTTCCATTAAAAAGTGTAAGGTTTTCATAGCATATTCACAAAGGCTAGGTTGGTTATTGTTGATGTATGAAGAAATTGTGGATGTATTATTTTTATGCTTTGAAATTATTTTTTGAATGAACACATAAAAGTAATAGTTAGCCTTAAAAGATTCAAATGGTATTCCACACATACTGGGTATCGTAGTATCCATGTACAGTCACAGCTTCAGTCTCACACAGATTGTTTAGGAGAACCAAACTAAACATTGTTTGCAGAAACTCCAGATGTCCCAGCTTTTTTCGTGACAATTTAGTGCTAAATTATTAAGAAAAATATATTTGACCAATTTTGTAACAAATGTTAATGTAATAATATTCTGTATTCAACTATATTACCAAATAAAATGTAACTAAATTATTTGGTCCAGAGAACACAAAGGAAGCGCGTCTTGGGATTGTGAAATTCCATTGTACTCAGAGCCGGGAGGTTTGAATGTAGTTAATCTGTGAATACATTTTATTTCTCCTTGCTGCTGATGATACTGCTGCCAACTTCTCGTGTTTTTCGTTTTGTACTTCTTAAAGCCCTATATTTCTATTACTATAAATAATAATTATTTTTTTTACTGTACTACAATTTACCCTGCTTATACCAAAGAAAACACGCATGCATGAATTACAATACAGTCCATAGAGGATTAACATCAGTATTTTACATTCTAGCACTGCGAGAGTATAGTACAGTGCTCTGTACAGAACAGATACGGGTTTACCTTTAAATTTTTTAAGGGTAATGTATTAAGGTACATTAAATGAAATTAAAGTGTTTTGGGGGCATATTTACGGTTTATAAAAATAGGCATTTAGGCTTTTTTTTTTTTTTTAACCACATGACATATTTGTTGTTTTTCACTATACGTGGGTGCTCTTGGAATGCAACCCCCATAATAACGGGGATTTACTGTATACATTATCCAGCTTGCAAGAATCAGTTGAACCTTGCACTTTGTAAAGGTGTATGTCAGTTATAAGTTACCAAATTAAAGGGAAGTGGTAATGCTAATTTTAACCATGAAGTTAAATATTTTATTCTGGGGCATGTCACTGTGTTGGACGTACCAGTTTTGATAAATTTACATATCTACTGAAGCTGTGAAGTAACATGACCATTTGTCATACATGAACACACCCCAGCACACAGTGGGGACAGCATAGAATTCATTGTCTGCATTTAACCCATTCACCCAAGTGAAGCAGTGGGCAGCCATGCAGCCACAGCAATAGGGCACATGCACTGGCACATCAACCTTTAACCATTTAACTGATGTGCTCTTCATTGGGTACACCTTCCTTGTAGCTGCACTCATTGTCAAATTTGTCAGCTGCACTTGACATTCAGATGCACATTGTGTTTTACAATTATAGTCTAGTCCATCTGTTTGTTAGCACTCTGCACCCTTTTTCGTGATGGTCAGGACCACCAGTGAGCTAGTATTATTTGGGTGGCAGTGTAGTGCTATGATTGTGTGTGTATGTTTGTGTGCAGTGGATTTCACACAGCAGTGCTACTGGATTATTTAAGAGAGTGCCCTCTCTTGCTTTGGTGTAAATTTATTGAGGATAGTTCATTGTATGCTACAGTTTGTTCTAATCATCCTCTAGTCCTTCTTCAGTAGTCAGTTTCTGAACACAGGACCTTGTTGGGTGAATATTTTGGCTAGTGGTCAATTCACAATCCAACAATGATAGTGAGGTATTAAAAGAACTCCAGCAATACTGCTGTGTGTGATCCACAATGTGTAGTACACACACTCTCACACACACAGACATTTGCACTACCATATCAGTGTCACTGCTGTGCTACAATTGATCAACACCCAAATAATACCTTAATGGTGGTCCTATGTGGGTCTTGACCATTAATAAACAAGGTAAAGGGGCCTAACAGGTGATTCAGGACAACTGGTGGACTGCAGCCTTTAACTGTATTCTCTAAGTTGATAATAAAATGGACAAGGAGTGTCGAAATAGATAATTGAGCCACCCTTATAAATATTATAAGTTCGGATTCAGCGGTATTGTTATCCAAGATAGCTGGCAGTGTTATTTCACCATTCAGTCCCACAATTTCGCCTAGCTGGCCGTTTCATCTTATATTATGTAGAGACATGGTGATTTAATATATCAAGGGCTGAATTTAAAATGTAAACAACTCGCATGATTACTTTGAAAACACGTGATTAACAAGCAGTGACTGACACAAAAGTATGTCTAATTTATCTCCAGGGTGATATCTGCGACAAATATTTCATTCACCACCTGTTTTCTTCTGAAAATATTGACATTGTTTTCCATTGTGCTGCTCAGTCACATGTTGGTAAGTAATAATTTTCAGAATTTAATTTAGTTAACGATCCAACACATAGTTTTACCTGCTACATTTGCATGAAATGAGTGTTGTATATGCACAGATTATTTTTTTCTGTTATCCCTTAGAGAATTCCTTCCTGTGTCCATCCCAGTTCATGCATGTGAATGCAGAAGGAACAAAAGTACTGGTTCAAGCAGCATTTGAAGCTGGAGTGGATAAGTTCATATATATTAGCACTGATGAGGTATATGGATGCAGTCTGGACAAGGTTAGTTTCACCTTGCAAGATTTGTTTTTATGTTTAAAGTAGTGCTGTCAAGCAATTAAAAATTTTAATCTAATTAATTCCATGGTGTGGCGATTAATTAATCGAATTAATCACATTTAATCGCACATGCATACAGAGAAGCAGATTTTTTTACCATTTATTATTGAATACAAGCATATAACTTGGTCATGGCATTTTTAATACTGACTGAACCAAACCTATGAATTAGGTTACAGTATATGGTAGTAGTTTTGATAAACTACGTCTCCCAGCTCTACACACACTCTGGCCACAGCGCTGAGACTACGCCCCTCTGGATGTCTGGATGGACAGAGCTAATGCGGCTAATTCCAGCCCAAATTTCCCCTCTCCTGCTGCCTCTAGCTCAACCAACAGCTCTCCTACAGACACTATGACAGGTTCACAGCTTCCACGCACTTTCCCGATTGGCAAAGTGTTGAAATAAACGTGTGTTTGTGCTTCGTGTTCACTCTCTCCTTGCATGGCTGTGTTCACTCTCTCCTTGCGTGGCTATGCAGCTGCGCTCCAGTGATGAACCGGGAGACGTGTGAGCGTCTTTTCCAAAAGGCAAATATTCCCCTTCAGAGTCAGAATCTGCAAAAAAAACATTCACAAGGCATTATTTATTTGCCATTTTGGCGTTTTTTTCTTCCAAATCTCAGTGAACTGAACTCCGCTTTCTGGCTGCTCACGCAGCAGTGACCTGGGACTCGCTTCTCTTGCTGTGTACTCAAAAATTTGAATGAGAAGATGACGTAATGCGTTAACTGCATTAAAAATATTAACGCGTTTTTTTTTCTGCGATTAATTAATCTAATTAACGCGTTAAATTCCCAGCCCTAGTTTTAAGGTTTTTAATCAAAGTCCTTGTAAAAGCTCCTGCCATCCTGGTAAATTTCTGTTGACAGGAATTTGATGAGTTGAGTCCAAAAAGACCAACTAATCCATATTCCACATCAAAAGCTGCTGCTGAAAATATTGTGATGTCATACTGGGAAAAGCACAAGGTATTCAAAAATGATTATTTTAATGTGTGAAAGATGTCATTCACATTCATTTGTTTTTCATTCACAAGGTTTTAGAATTGTTTTCAATTGTACATTTTAGTTCCCTGTGATGATAACAAGGAGCAGTAATGTATATGGACCACGGCAATATTTTGAAAAGGTATATATTATCTTCCTATGAATGTATGTATATTTATTTTTCTCTAAGTAGTAATAATTCCGGACTGTAGTGCACACCTCAATAAAAGCCGCATGCTCTAATTTTGCTGTCAAGCGATTACAATTTTTGATCTAATTAATTACATGATGTGGCGATTAATTAATCTAATCAATCGCATTTAATCGTCCATACATACAGACGTTACAAGAAGCAGTTTTTTTTTTGCATTTATTATAGAATACAAGCCTATAATTTAGGGTACAATGGTCATGACATTTTTATCACTGAGTGAACCAAACCTATGAATTAGGTTAAAGTGTATGACAGGTGTAAGTTTTGATACAATTCCTCGTTTCTTAAATAAACCCAGCGACCATTATCATCGCTATTTCCAGCCCTATTCAGACCCAGATCAGCCTGCTGCCTCTCCTACCTCTCCCAGCTCTCTCACACACATTAAGGCTACAGCACTGAGACTCCACCCCTCTGGAGGTCTGGAGAAAGCTAATGCTAGGCTTCTAATGCTACGGCGCGGCTGCGCTCCAAACCGGGAGACGTGCGAGTGTCATTTCCAAAAGGCAAATACTCTCATTCAGAGTCAGAATCGGCAAAAAACATTTACAAGACACCATGGGACAACTTTTTATTAGCCATTTTGACGTTTTTTTTCATCCACATCTTACATGCTTCCTCGCGCGCTGTAAACTGAACTGCACTCTCAGGCTGCTCACGCAGCAGAGATTTGGGAATATGACGTAATTTCAGTCTGCCAAATAGTGGCAGGGCTTAAAGTGTTAAAAATATTAACGCATAATTTTTTTCTGTGATTCATTAATCTAATAAATGCGTTAAATTTCCAGCTTATATATATATACAGTAAGTATGTTTTCCTCTTACATTCCAGGTTATTCCAAGATTTTTATTCCTCTTACAACAGAACCAAAAGTGGTAAGCTTGTTTCGCTTATTAAATATTAATGGTAACATTATGTAAGCATATGTAACTCTGTTCCATCCTCTGTGTTACAGCACTATTCAGGGAACAGGCCTCCAGTCACGTCACTTTCTTTATGTTGATGATGTCACAGAGGCCCTCGTGACACTCATGGAGAAGGGTGTCCTTGGAGAGATTTACAACATTGGGACCAACACTGAGATTCCTGTCATCCAACTGGCTAGAGAGTTGGTGATGATGGTTAGTAAAACAACTGAATGTTAGTAAAATAACTAACAAGAAAGAAAAGGCATTTGTTTGACCTGTCTGATAGTACAATTCACAGAAATACTGTCACTGCACTGAGTGACATCAGCCATCTACTTTTAAAGAGTTGAAGTCTTTGTTTGGACCATTTCAGAGCATCAATATCTAATGAAAATCTCTATAAAAGTCTCTTGTTTTGTGATGACAGTTTGTCAGATAAACAAAACCAAAGGATCTTAATTGATTAAGGATCTTAATTTTGTTTTATTATATGTGTCTGATTATTTGTGTATGGACGTTTGGTTGTGTTAATCATTAAGATGAAACCAATAAAACTTACCAAAAAAAGAGGAAAAATAAACTAAGCATTTCATTAAACTCATTGGGTCAGTCTCATGGACAGGGATTAAGCCTAGTCCTGGATTATATAGTGCTGTGATTAGAGATTTTTCCATTGCAAAGAAAAGGGTAGTCCAAGGCTTGATCTGTCTGAGAAACTGACCCATTGTATTATAGTTTACAGTTTAACTGAATGTGATCTAACATGGACATTCATTACTGTATAAGGGTTATTGAGTAATTTTACTTTATTTATGAGCACATTTCATTGATGTAATGGCTTGTCATACCCTAGGTTAAGAATGTTCCTAATGATGATTTGGATGCCTGGATACTGTTTGTTGAGGACAGGTGAGCAAAGAACGTAGCTCAGTATACATTTACTGTATTATGTTCCTTTGAAACACTGAAACAGTTGGATGGCCAATGCAATATTGTACACCTTTATGAGATTGTACCTTTACATATGTACTATAAAGGCCTGTCAGTGACATGAGATACCCAATGCTCTCAGACAAGATGCACAAACTTGGTTGGAAGCCAAAGATTTCATGGAAAGAGGGCATCAGAAGAACAAGTAAGGAACCTTGAAATGTCCATTCATGTCACACTACGTTCTTGTAAATCTAATTTTATAATTGGTGACAGGATTTGTAACTTATTAAGTTTGGTGAACAGTGCAAGATCCTTTATATAATTTAGCAGCCATTACTTTAAAATACTTGATTATCTTCTGTGGGCAAATAAGATACTTAATTTGACTGTTTATGGTTCCATATAAAGCAAGATACATCAAGATTACTTGGTGGTCATATGATATGCCAACAGGACAATGTGATCACTTTGATCAAGATAAATCACACCACAATAAACTTAAGTGAACATGTTGTGGCTGTATTTAGTTCTTAAAGGGATAGTTCACCCAAAAATGAAAATTTTATGTTTATTTGCTTACCCCCAGGGCATCCAAGATGTAGGTGAAATTGTTTCTTCAGTAGAACACAAACAAAGATTTTTAACTTTAACCGTGGCAGTCTGGTAGTCATTTAATGGAAGTGGATGGGCTTCAAACCTTTCAAACATGCACAGACAAATCCAAATTTCACCCTGTGGCTCGTGACTATACATTTGTCTTAAGACACGAAACGATTGGTTTTTGTGAGAAACTGAACAGTATTTATATCATTTTTTACCTCTGACCCGTCTCAAGCTCCCTGTGTACGCGCTTTGGCGTAGGATACGCAAATGACGGAAGTGATCTGTTGCGTGTATACGTCACTCATTGTTTACACTGAGCACAGAGATTCCGGCGTTTGCTTATCCTACGCCAAAGCGTGTACACAGGGTGCTCGAGACGGGTCTATCAGATGTAAAAAATGATATAAATACTGTTCAGCTTCTCACAAAAACCGATTGTTTCATGTCTTAAGACATCATTGTATCGTCACAAGCCACAGGGAGTAATTTGGATTTGTCTGTGATTGTTTTTTTTACTTTGAAAGGTTTGGCGCCCATCCACTTCCATTAAATGAATACCAGACTGCCACGGTTAAAGTTAAAAATCTTTGTTTGTGTTCTGCTGAAGAAACAACGTCACCTACATCTTGGATGCCCTGGGGGTAAGCAAATAAACATCAAATTTTCATTTTTGAGTGAACTATCCCTTTAATGTCCACTGATCAAACGCATTCTGAATAAATCAATAAATAGATTTAATTATTTATATGTAGTGACCTAAGGCCATGTTCAGCAGCCTGAACTTTCACCAAAATGCTCAAATGACCAGCAAGATTTGATGAAGGCGTGTATGTTTGTAGTTAATAGTTTCATGTAAAATAATATATTTACATATTTTCACCATCAATATCACTACTGACAGCTCTGTGAGTGATATCCTTTGTCTTTGTCATGAAAATGTCTTCGGATATTGTGATATGGATATTATGGTTATAATTTTGGACACCCCTAGTCAAAAGATTTTTTTTTTTTGAAAGGGAAGGCATTTCATATATTTCAATATTAAGAGCTCTGCTTTTTCAGCTAGTAGTAGTAGCAATGTGGATATTTTTAAAGCTTTAAAATGAACAGTTTAGGTTTAAATACAAAAATTCTAGTTTTGTTTGCATGTGCATCTTGTAGAAAAGTGTATATTGTCTCTTTTCTTCACAGTTAAATGGTATGAAGAAAATTCGTGCTACTGGCCAGTGGTCACAGAAAAGGAACAGCAAAACTGAAAATCACCACTTTATTCATGAAGCAAAGACCAAAGACCTGTTCTCAGACAGGGTTTATCTACAAAGTGCTTAATTTTACTTTTTAGTAAAATTCCATTTTTTAACATTGTGAAATAATGTGAACAGTAAAAATAAACTTTTTCACGTTTTAAAAAAAGAATTAAAAATTTTGGATATTTGTATCTTGCGTATTCATTGGTTTGTTTGTTTTTTTTCCATGTGAGTTTTGGAAATGTGTACTTTTCCTACCTTTGCTTTTTACCTCCACTTCATCTAACTGAGGCGTATAATCTGTAACATATGTGTAGTTTGGTCTGAAACACACATATAGAACAAAGCTCATGTTCTTAACTGTTATAGCGTCTATAAGTCCAGGGAGTGACAACCCTCCAATTGCAGGGCCAGCTTCCCAAACACCAGGCCACCAGCTTTCTGCCAGATTTAGTAAACAAATCAATTAATAAACAAATTAAATTACTCAGATGTTCCTCCATGTTGTGTTGGCCAGAGAGCTGTAAACAATACTATTCGCCCTGATTGGTCCTTATCTGTATTTGAAGGAATTTTGAGTGAAGAAGACCTAGGCATCAGGGCCGTACACAGACCTTTTGAGGGGCATGTGCTGAAACTGAAAAAGGGGCACCCCCCAACCCCTCCACGAACCCCCCCACCATCAAAAAAACTGTCACGCAATAATATTCATATATTTAATTAATATTGATCATGTTTATACAAATAATATGTACATAGATACATAGAGAGGGTATCTTCAAAACTAATTTGATCTATACTGGTTTCTTCTATTGCATCTCCTCCTCTTAACTCTCCTGCAGTAGCCCCTTGATTTCTTACACATTATCAATCACTTATCTTTCTAAATCTGAATAACTACTTCCTTCCTTTTATTCTTCCCTGCTACAAACTGGCCTGATCCATGAAAAAAGTGAGCTGCAACCTGTCGCTCCCTCTCCTCCTTTTTCTCTTTCTCTCTTTATGAGGCATTGCACTGCAACCATCAAGTAATCAAAATTTACATCAGTACAAAAAACTGTTTTGATCTTTAAAACTGTCATGATTGATGTGTAGAGGTCACAAGAGGGCAGCAATGCAATGTTGACTGAACTACATTTTACATGTTATACACCATTATGGCATATGACAAAGGCATTTAAAGACCATTTAATTTCAAATTTATATTTTATGATAGTTTGGCATTATACAGTGCAAATACACCTGTCCTCGGAAAGATAGCTTTACCAATTTGCCTCCTGGGTGGTTTTCTGTGTATTATTGTCTTGTGTTTGTGAATTGGTTGTGCACTCTCTTATTTAGTTGTGTAAGATGTTAATTTTTTTTAAACTTTCCTTTGCATACATGCAGAGTACATTCTGCATGATAAAATATGTAGAATGCACAGTGACCTGATGATTCTCATTCTCATTGTTTAAACATTATTACAGTAGTAACTAGGGGTGGAGCCAAATACAAATATGATATTCGGAAAGGCACAAATGTGTGTTTACGAATACCCTATTCGGACAAATACTTAAAAATATATTTATATTTGGGACCCCCCCCCTCCTCTGTCACACACTCGCGGGGTTAGGGCACTCGCTCTGCAATCAGAAAGTCTTGGGTCGATCCTCCAGACTGCTAGGAACCTCCGAGGTACCCTGAGTAAGTACCATTCCCACCCAACCCTCCTGTGTACACCCCCCACACACTGCTCCCCACAGGCTGCTCCCCGGTGTCGTCTCCACACACTGCTCCACACGGGTGCAGAAGTCATGGCTGCCCACTGCTTCGCCTGGTGAGAGAAATGCAGAGGAGGAGTTTTATGCTGTTCACACTGTGTGCAGTGGTGTGTTCACATGTGACCGATTGATCATGTTCACTTTTAGATATTTCGTTTCCCCCCATTATGAATTTTACTCAGATACAAGTATGAATAATTACACCTTTTAACATATACAAATACACTCGTGGTAGAGCAAGTGAATTCCATTGGAGCACACTACCCACCCCATTTACACAGAGCCTCCGTGTCTCACATCCATGGTAGTTCTGTGTACCTGCACCCAAAAACACAATAAACAACTCAAAACACACCAAATACACACAACAACACATTTATCCTCCCAGCTACAAAACATAACCCCCAAATAACACACAGAAAACAAACAGTTGGGGGAGAGAGCAGTGCATGCTGGGAGAGCCCACCCCATCCCTACTCTGCTACAATATATTTTACCCAGCTGACAAAGATCATTCGGTTGTAGTGATGGGAATTTTGGCTCTTTTCAGAGAGCCGGCTCTTGTGTCTCGGCTCCCTAAGAAGAGCCGGCTCTTTCGGCTCCCAAATGGCTCTTAGTTTATTATCACCTGTAGCCTCATATTTTAGACTAACCTCGCAAATTTGAATGCTTTGTTTGTTGATTTAAACCCTTTTGCATTTAGTGTTTTATGAGAGACTATATAATTGCTTAATTTTGTGTATTTGTTCTGTTACAAAACATGCATTCTTACGTTTAATATTTTAATAAAAGGTTTAACTGCAAACAAATCCACATAACAACACTGCAAACAAGTAGAACAGAAACACAACCAAACTCAGTAAACAAAAAGTATGTCCTCAGTGCAAGTTAACATTCAGAAAAATTAAATGCCTCAGCTTGGATGGTCTGATGCGGTTTCTCCTCTCGGTGAGAAAACTCTCTCCGACGGGACTGATGTTTGCCACAATGCACAGTCCCCACCCACCGCCTGACACACTTAACTCAGACTTGCTGCTCAACACTTCTAATGTCTCACTCACTGCCAGAGGGCCCAGCCAGCACTGTACTCAGATAAGCTCAGGCCCACTGGAGCATCACAAAACCCCCGGCAGCCCCCGAGCCACTGAGAACGGAACAGCGAAATGAAATAAATTGGGGAGCCAACTCTCACTCGCTGGGAGTCGGCTCTTCTCGTTCGCTACAAAGAATCGGCTCTTAGAGCGAACGACACATAACACCACAGCCCCCGGCAGCCCCTGAGCCACTGAGAGTGAGAGCGGAACAGCGAAATTAAATAAAGTGGGGAGCCGGTTCTCACTCGCTGGGAGTCAGCTCTTCTCGTTCGCTACAAAGAATAGGCTCTTAGCGCCGGCTCGTTCGCGAACGACACATCACTACTCTGTTGCGTTGTTTCAAACTCAAATGCAGATACAGGGTGTTTGACCAGAAAATGTGTGCAATTTGTCATCACTCTGATGAGGGGATGCATTAGACATACTAGTTTTTATTTCATAAAGACAATGCAGCACTTGTTCAAACAACAAGATATTTTACCGTTACAAGACCAAAACGTTCATCTGCTTCTGCTCAATGACTGACTGATGTGCTGAAACTTAAGTTCGCGGCACTCAGGGGGCGGAGTTGTGAAGTTTGTCGTATTTAATCGCACTTACATACAGACTTACAAGAAGCGGTTTTTTTTAACCATTTATTATTGAATACAAGCCTATAACTTAGGCTTCAATGGTCATGACATGTTTATCACTGACTGAACCAAACTTATGAATTAGGTTACAGCAGAGCGGTAGAGAAAACAGAGTGGCGACACTTCCATAGGGTCCCGTTGTAAGCAAGGGGCGGTACATCCGGCCTACTTCGGCGTTATAGGGAGCCTCAAAAGTTCCAAACATCAGTTATACGCCGCTGGATTACATTGATTTCTGTTGCTGTTTGTGATGGTATTTCAGCGATAGGTTGATAAAATAACAGCGTTTTTTAAGTTATACAATATATGTCACAGTTCAGCTGTCCATTATGTTGTTGATACTGACATTGTTTAATGTATTAAAGTGTAAATACTCAGTTTTATCCTGACCGATCTTCCGGCTATAAACTGGTAACTCTGAGAGTGTTGTTATAATTTCAGTAACGTATTTCTCACAAAAAACATTTGTTTAATTAAGCAGGACAGCAATACATATTTTGTCGGGTTTCTGAGTTTAATATACATAACGTGTTCCTTATTTAATATACTTCATACATTTTTGAATATGGTAAATGTACAGATGTGTTAGTTAGCAACAAGCAGAGCAAATATAATGCCTCAGGACTGCTGTTTTTGTGTGATATATATAGTGCAATAACAATGTGCTGTCTATGCTGTTAATAATCTTTTTCCAGTCCATGTATACTTCTGTATGATTTTTACTGTACACGATTATCTGTGCATTGCTCCACAGAATTCTGCTGCAATTGTTAATGTGAAATTATTTATCTTTTTTTTTTGCTTTTTCTTTGAGGGTGTTACCCCGTTGGCTACTGGTTGCTGGATGGAGTGTCTTCTGGAATGAGGTGGATGTCTGCAAGAGGCTGCTGGAGCAGTGACAATCCATGACTCTGTGTGACTGGAATTGGCAATGCAGGTAAATACATGCCCACCAGTGTGTTTGGCAGTGGTTGGCCTTCTATTGCTTTAGGAACTGAAGGTTTTTTAGATTTCATGGCCACCTTATTATGACTGCTGCTTCCCATGTGCCCAGTATTTCCACTGTTCCTCTTCCTTGCATACCTGATGCCTTAATTTTTAATCTCAGCCTAATGAATTTTGAAATTATTTGTTTCTTTAAGTCATTGCATGAGGGAAGGCTGCTGTCCAGGACCATGGCCTCTTTTTCAAGCAGTGCCACCGCATTTAGGGACTCCATGAGGGAAACACTGTTCCTTGCCCTGAAGAGGTGCTCTAATTTAGAGACAAGATTGAAAGCCTAATCTGATGGACGACAGATGGCACCCCACCTGAACTCTTTAAAGTGTAGCAAAGTGCTACATTTTTTTTTAGAGCTGTCATCACCATTTTCTACAGCAGCACTCTGGCATATCTTACAATGTGAGCAACGAAGAACATTCCTAACAATATATCCTGCCACACAGGATACAACACACAGGAATCTGTTTTTCATAATTCTGGTGTCTCCATAGGGTCCATCAGCTGCTCCACCCACAGACCAGGGCTGCAGATGCTCTCCTGGTGGTCCAAGAAATCTACCAAGTGGCTAGAGCAATCCTCCTAGTACCTACCAGTTTTCACTGGCAAGAGGAACTACCCATCTGTGATTGCCCTTAGGGCATAGTTTAACACGACAGGAGTTGGGACAGGATTCCTCTGTCTGATGCAGCTGAACGTGTTCTCCAGGCAGTCCTGTGTAAATTGACTGGTGAGTACAAATATATGTCCCTGATTTAAAATCTCTTGCTGTACCTCTACATCACGACTCCTGCCTGAACTGGTTTCCAGGTGCCCTGATGAATAATCCTCAGGCCACGATAAAGATGTATGGTGTCCTGAAGAAAGCTCATTGCCTTTTCATTCTCCTCCTCTTTGAAAAGGCTCAGGGCAGTAGTGACATTGCGGGATGACATTAGGTCAAACCAGTGGTCCACCTTCTCCAGGAACCATGATGTTGTCAGGTATGCTTGTGGCCGTTGCTCTT
>JBBMFX010000101.1:4575450-4587638 GCA_037832545.1 Rhabdalestes septentrionalis | reverse complement strand
CCATTATGCCAATAACGCAAGGATATCGTCACGTTCTCGCGAGACCAGATGCATCTCGTGAGACAAATCTGATCTCGCGAGATCTCGTTCCACACTCCTAGTATTTATGTGTCTTTGTTCCCAGTGAGGGCTTTTGTTTTTGCTCAAAACCTCTCCTGCTCTAAAAATGTGCAACATTCTAGAACACATAATCTTTGCCAAGTGTGTGTCGACATCTGTCATTACACTCACTAAGTTACGAAACATGCCAGCCAAATGTAAATTTCAAGATATTTGGTTGAAAATGAAGAGTAAGGACTGGCTCACCCAAAGGGATGATGACAGAAGAGCAAAATGTAAAGTATGTAAATCAGTCAGACTTCTCTCCAGTATGGGTTAGTGTGCACTTATGAACCATGCGACTGGGAAAAAACATGATGAAAATGATGCTGAAAAGATCCACCTCGTCTCAACTTCCCATCATTGCGCTTTTCCAGTCATCCACATCAAGCAGCTTCATAACATATAGAGCTGCTTTTTTCAGAATGGCCCATTTTATTGCAGCCATTTCTAGAAAAAACATGCATGTCAAGGATGTCAGATTTGGAGATGTGAAGTTTAGGTTTGGTGTGCTGAACTGCATATATTCAACAATGACATACAGTTTTTAATTCTATAATTGTTCTGCTCAGCATCCAAATGTTATATTGGACATTTGTTTATATGGGAGGTCATGGAAATTCTAATTTTTGGTAGAAAATGTCAGGGAATTTTAAGTCTGACTTAGTGTGGGAACCAAGAATGTATGTCATTACATTATTTTGCCTAGCTTCAGTCCACTCTCAATAAGTAATTTTTCTAAACACTATAACCCATCTCTTTCAGGGTGTGAGGCTCTCACGGAGTGGGAATACCTCCCACCTGTTGGACCACGGCCCACCAAAGGATTTGTGGGTCTGAAAAACGCAGGAGCCACATGCTATATGAATTCTGTGATCCAGCAGTTGTACATGATCCCCCCAATTCGAAATGGAATTCTGGCCATTGAGGGCACTGGTAGTGAAGTGGATGATGATATATCTGGAGACGAAAAGCAGGATAGTGAGGTAAAGTCACATTTCACTCAATGAATTAAATACATATTTAAAAACAACAAAAAAACATGGTATTTGCTCGTATTACTTGTATTTAGCCAACACAGCATCTCTGCTTGTTTAATGTATTTTCCACTTAAATGAAAACATCAAGCTTCCACGTCTCTTGTCCAAACATATCCTATAATTGTGCTGCAGAGTAATGTGGACCCCAGGGATGAAGTGTTCAGTTATCACCACCAGTTTGATGACAAACCCTCTCTCAATAAGGCTGAGGACCGGAAGGAGTACAACATTGGAGTGCTGCGCCACCTGCAGGTCATCTTCGCCCATCTTGCTGCCTCCCGACTGCAGTATTATGTACCTAGAGGTTTCTGGAAACAGTTCAGGTGAAACAGCTTGTATATCTTTTTTTTTATATCTAAAAATTTCACTATTTTTGGAGTTGTACTGCGTTACTGGAGTACTGTGCACTTTTATAATGAATTTGGGTCAAACACAATTGTATCTATTGTTTGGCAGGTTATGGGGGGAACCAGTCAATCTAAGAGAACAGCATGATGCCCTAGAATTTTTTAACTCTCTGGTGGACAGCCTAGATGAAGCCTTAAAGGCTCTTGGGCATCCTAGCATGCTCAGCAGGGTTTTGGGAGGCTCGTTTGCAGACCAGAAGATTTGCCAAGGCTGTCCTCACAGGTAAGTGTTGCTTGCGTGTAACCCAGTATTTAGTGTTTATAGTACTGAAATTTTGAAATGGGATGTTGATTAGGCTACTTTCATGTGTTGTTAGGTATGAGTGTGAGGAGTCCTTCACTACATTGAATGTAGATATCAGAAATCATCAGAACCTCCTTGACTCCATGGAACAGTATGTAAAAGGGGACCTGCTAGAAGGAGCCAATGCCTATCATTGTGAAAAGTGCAACAAGAAGGTTCTAAAAGGACTTTTTCCTCATACATTGCACATGTCATAGTATGATTTGGAGTGCACTCTTTTTAATGTTCTACATAGAGACACAACTGTACTTTGTTTAATTCTATAGGTTGATACGGTGAAACGCCTTCTGATTAAGAAGCTACCCCCAGTGCTGGCCATCCAGCTCAAACGTTTTGACTATGACTGGGAGCGTGAGTGTGCCATAAAGTTCAACGATTACTTTGAGTTTCCACGTGAGCTGGACATGGAGCCATACACAGTGGCGGGTGTTGCCAAGTTGGAGGGTGATGAGCTGTCTCCAGAGAGCCAGGTTATTCATCAAAACCCACCCTTGGAGTCAGAGTCAGGTGGAAGCTCCCGTTATCGATTGGTGGGTGTGTTGGTGCACTCAGGTCAAGCAAGCGGTGGACACTACTATTCTTACATTGTCCAGCGGCATGGGAATGGGAGTGATGGCCAACGGGATCGCTGGTATAAGTTTGATGATGGTGATGTAACAGAGTGCAAGATGGATGATGATGAAGAAATGAAGAACCAATGCTTTGGAGGAGAGTACATGGGCGAGGTGTTCGACCATATGATGAAGCGCATGTCGTACCGGCGACAGAAGCGATGGTGGAACGCCTACATTCTTTTTTATGAACGCATGGACACAGCAGGGTGTGATAGTGAACTTTTGAAGTACATAGCTGAACTAACGCTCACACCAAAGCCCCACCAGCTCAAAATGCCCTCAGCGATCGAGTGCAGTGTGCGCAAGCAAAACGTGCAGTTCATGCACAGCCGCATGCAGTACAGCCTAGAGTACTTCCAGTTCATCAAAAAATTACTCACTTGCAATAGTGTGTACCTGAACCCTCCCTCAGGTACAAACTTTAAAACCTATTGTGTATTCTAAGTCAACTACTGTTAACTGTATTGTCAGTGTTATTATTCTGATTTCTGTTCATTGTATTAAGCCTAGTATGTGTTAGTCTGTGCCTGTCATACCTGATTATGTTCAATTGTGCTTAAACATTTT
This sequence comes from Rhabdalestes septentrionalis, assembly GCA_037832545.1. NCBI lineage: Eukaryota > Metazoa > Chordata > Actinopteri > Characiformes > Alestidae > Rhabdalestes > Rhabdalestes septentrionalis. The sequence continues at coordinate 4,584,607 of JBBMFX010000101.1, read as the reverse complement.
TCCTGATTTATTTTAACAAGGTCAAGATCACCTACTACCTGAAGCTGAAGAAATAGCAATGATAAGTATTCAGCTTGCTGCTAGGTTCCTGTTCAGCACAGGATTCCACACAAAGAAGGTGGTCCGAGGCCCTGCTAGTGACTGGTGAGTGGCCATGTGCAAGTAGAAAAGAGCATTTTTGTCTTTTATTATCTTTCAAAATGATAAATGTAAATAAAATGTTGGTCATTTCTTCATCTGTATCCTGTTTGTTTGTTTTTGGGTTTTTTTAGGTACGATGCCCTTTGCATCTTATTGCGTCACAGTAAGAATGTCCGCAGCTGGTTTGCACACAACGTCCTCTTTGCCTACCCCACACGGTTTTCGGAGTATTTATTGGAATGCCCAAGCGCTGAGGTTCGGGGAGCTTTCTCCAAACTCATAGTTTTCATTGCACACTTCTCGCTGCAGGACGGACCATGCCCTGCTCCGGTCACTTCACCAGGATCGTCCACACAGGTCAGTAATATATGCTGGTGTAAGTCTAACAAAACATGAGGTTGTAACATTGTTACACTAGTGACTTACACAAACAGTAAATAGAAAAAAAAGATTGAGTTTTTTTTTCTGTTTACTTGTCCTTGGCTGCAGACCTGTGACAATCTAACCCTAAGTGATCACTTGTTGCGGGCAGTGCTTAACCTGCTAAGGAGGGAGGTGTCTGAGCATGGACGTCACCTTCAGCAGTACTTCAACCTTTTTGTCATGTATGCCAACCTGGGTGAGCATTTAGAAGTGTATTTGTTGTTTTCTGTATTTTTGTTTGGGTTTTTTTTTGGTCAAGTGTGTTCTGAATGTTTTATTTTTGCTCATGCAAATTTATTTCAATGCATCACTTAGTTATTACTTTAATGATTCTGGTTATTTTATTTCAATACATTTCATAGTTATTTATTTAAAGATTCAGTTTAATGTGCACATCCTGATAAAGTTTTGGAACCTTCTTGGAACTGTTATTAAAACACTGTTTTGACATGTTGGGAACAATGAGGGAATCTGATGAATATCATGAAAGCCACCATATAATGTCTGGGTTTTTTTTTTGGGGGGGGGGTATCTTTAGGTTTGGCAGAGAAAACACAGCTGTTGAAGTTGCGTGTCCAAGCTACATTCATGCTAGTGGCTCTTGATGAGGGTCCTGGCCCTCCAATTAAGTACCAGTATGCAGAGCTTGGCAAGCTTTACACTATAGTGTCTCAGCTGGTGCGATGCTGTGATGTAGCATCGCGCATGCAGTCCTCAATTAATGGCAAGTGATTTTTTATTTAAACATTTTTCACAACTACATCACTGTGCAACATAAAATTATTAGATACAGGAGACTAAATAAATAGGTTTGCTTTTTTGTTATTGGCCATAATCTTTATTGTAACTTTCAAATAGTTTGTCAAAGTCACTCATTTTAATTCTTGTACTTCTGCCCTTCAGGTAATCCAGCTCTTTTGAACCCATATGGTGACTCCAACCTCACAGCCCCCATTATGCCTCTGCAGCAGCTGGTGGCAGAGATACTTTTTGTGCGTACCAGCTATGTAAAGAAGATCATTGAGGACTGCAGTAACTCTGAGGAAACAGTCAAACTGCTCCGTTTCTGCTGCTGGGAGAACCCTCAGTTCTCTTCCACTGTCCTCAGTGAACTTCTGTGGCAGGTCTGTCAGGCAGTTATTTGAATGAGTATTCCAGCCTAAAACTAGGTTATTAGTCATACAGCATTTTGTGGTGCTGCATCTCCTCCCTCAGCCTCACTGATTTAACAGAAGTTACTTACAAGTCCATGTTCTATACAAATATATCATACAACCAGTGGGTATCTGAACCAGCCCCTCATCTGTAGGCTAATATAAACAGCCAAATTTTTAATACTGTAGTTACTTTCTTTATCTGAAAGAAAATTGATTACAGACAAGTGTTTTTAGCCAGAGAGGCCAAACTGAGACATGGTTTCAAGATAACCAGCTGTTTTGCAAAATGTAGCTTTTAGCGTGTTATTTCCCACATGTGACAAATTATCATTTGAGTAATCCCTTTTCTCCATTGTAATGAGGATTTGAAATCCATTATTAAAGACATTTGACTTCTTACTTGTATGGTGGTTACTTGGGTGGTTCTTACCTGTAGTTTGGGAATGGAAGTCGATTTGGATAAAAGTGTCTGCTAAATGCCATTAATGTAATGTTAGCTATCTGCCTCACTTCTGTATTAGTCATATATGGATAAAGGAATAAACAAATAAAACAGCTGTGGTTAAGATAAACCTTTGGATACCTTTAGTGTTTTCCTGGTCTTTTAACTGGAAAATCTCACACAAGAGGCCACTGCCTTTTTTCATATGTTTAAAACCTGTTAAGTCTTCCTTGTATGACATTAAAAGCTACTTTTTGGTTTGTGCTTTTTGCTTTGTGGCATTAGGTGGCATATTCCTATACTTATGAGTTGAGACCTTACCTGGACCTGCTGCTCCAGATCCTGCTGATCGAGGACTCCTGGCAGACGCATAGGTGAGCTTCACACATACACTCGGGACGTATCTACATAATTTGAGATTTGTGCTGTAGTATGATTAGACATACATTTTCTTCAAGGAGCACATTAATTTCCATTTATGTGAATGTTACTGAGCACTGTGCAAACTTTGAAAATATTTGTTGCTCTTGTCATGCAACATAGCTTAAAAAATCATAAAAGTATTAACATGTACTGTATCTATGAAAACATTAATAAAAAACTATAAGATGTCAGTACTGTAATGAATTGTAATGAAAGGGTTTTTCATGTATACAAATAAAAAAATGGATTTCAAGCTTAATTATTTTCCAGCTGTGCTATATGTAGAAAAATACCTTTATTTACTACAGCTGCAGCCAGGCAACAAATTGAGATGCAAAGCCTCTGAAACAGCTTGAATAATTTATAGAGAGATCCCAGTTAAGCCATTCATTCTTTTAGAGTAGCCATTTTTATCAATTATCGTGAAGGAAACCCAGATTTTAATAAGCCAGTACCATGATGCACGTCATGTTATTGCCTGAATTTGTGGTTACATGGCTGCTTGTGTAAGGACTGATTTTCTAACTTATTTGCTAATTACTCATGCACTTAGACTTGCTGTGACACAGTTCAAACTTTCTATAGGATCCACAATGTGCTGAAGGGGATTCCTGATGACAGGGATGGCTTATTTGACACAATACAGCGCTCTAAGAATCACTACCAGAAAAGAGCTTATCAGTGCATCAAGTGCATGGTGGCACTTTTCAGCAATTGCTCTGTAGCGTACCAGATCCTACAGGTGAGGAAGACCAGCCTTATTGCTTGCACCTCATCATCCAGGTTATTTTTTTGTTTAGAGACTTCCACAAAATTGACTAAGAAGAATTGGTGGGGAATAGTGAATGCACCGATTTCATTGATTTCTAGTTTAATATCTAGTTTGTTGTACTCTGCAGAGTAATGGGGACTTAAAAAGGAAATGGACATGGGCAGTGGAGTGGCTAGGCGATGAGCTGGAAAGGAGGCCATACACAGGGAACCCTCAGTACAGCTACAACAACTGGTCTCCGCCAGTACAGAGTAATGAAACCTCTAATGGCTATTTCCTGGAACGATCTCACAGTGCTAGAATGACTCTGGCCAAGGCTTGCGAACTGTGCCCTGAGGAAGTACGTCACCTGTTAAAATTCTATATGGTAGATTTAATGACTTAAACATCTTTTTAAAAAATGAATGAATATATTGTATTGTTTTTAGTAATTTATGCTTATCAAGGTATTCTGTGACTAATGTACTGCATGTGATTGGCAGGAGCCTGATGATCAGGAAGCTCCTGATGACCATGATTCCTCCCCTCCAGAGGACACAGCACTCTACCCCCACTCACCTGGGACACAGTATCAACAGGTAACCTTTCTCCATACATGTGTGTTTATATATGTATACATGCATATGTAAATGTATGTATATATGTGTAGTAATCCCCCAGATCTGGAATTGTGGAATCTTACATGGATTTTTTTTTCTGGGAAACTAACTTATAATTGTATGAGGAAATTGTCACAATAACTTGGAAATTGCAAATATTCTTAGCTATATTTTTGTTTTGGTTGATTTTTTGCTTATTTTACACATTTACTTGTAAATTATCACAAAAAATACAATTGACTCATTTTGTAACATAAAAATGAAAGTAAATTCGACTAAATTTTTGTACTGTTCAAAGATAAACAATGATTGTGCATCTTGGGATGGTAAGAGGTTTAAAAGTAGCCAGTCTGAGAATGTTATTTATTTCTCCTTGCTGGTGATTGCATCTGTGTCAGCTGCAGACCAGAATTTTATTACTAAAAATAACATTAGATTATTAATGTATTTACATGCTCATACAAAAACAAAATCGTCAGCGCATACCAAATAATAGTTGTGGGAGACAGCAGTTCAGTGTACACTGTCCAGCAGATATACAGGTTTACCATTGCATTTTTGTTAAGGGTAATGTATTAAGTTAAGAGTTTAAAATGAAAGTTTTGGATTCAGTCATTTTCTCTTAGAACCCAGCTTTTTTCATGGCAATATTTAATTCCTCATACATTTTAGTGATAAATTATTACGAAAGATATAATTTAATAATTTTGTAACATAAATATTAATGTAAATTCATCTCCATTTTTCTATAAAATATAACTATTAATATTTTGTACTGTCCAGAGAAACAAAGGAAAGCTCGTCGTTTGGGTCATTAACAGGCTGCTTGCTGCCTGAGTCACAGAAAGTATCAAGTTTTTTTTAATTCTATTTACAAAGCACCAGTTTTCAAACTTGCACAGCTTTAGATGATTGTACTACAACAGTCGAAATATCCCTCAGGAGGGATTGTCAACCTCAGTGTGTACACAGAGCAGGGGCGGACTGAATAAGAAACGCCGCCCAGCAAACTATTGATGATTACCCGTACATATTATTGTATTTTTATTACTGAAAAATTCAATTACATTTTTATTAAATTATACCAAAGAAAACAGAAACGCATACCAAAGAAACCTTTTGTGGGTGACGACAGTTCAAGTAAACTGTCCAGTACTGTATTTTAAGTGTAATGTATTAAGCAGACTTTGAACCTGAAACACTTTAATTTCATTTTAGTCGTTTTTCTTTCTTAGAACTTTTTTTTTCTTACACACATCTATATATGCATTCTTTACTGCTAAATTATAATGAAAGTATTTAAACTGTACATAGGAATACAGTTTTACCTTTCTAATCTTGTTGATTTTAATGCTTTTTTTTGGTGATTTTTCCACTATATGCGGGTGCTCTTGGAATGTGTGTATACACACACAGAATAAGGTGGAAAAGTGTTGAGCCACCCCTTATTTCTTACATTTTGCTTCCAGCGATCCAGTCTTTAACAGTTCTTCCGGCTTTCTGGAGGACTCTCGATTTCAGTCCGGTCCCTGAACCTCACCAGGTTTAGAGGAATGTTTGTGTGTTTAGACCTATATATGAACCGTTCAAAGTGCATCTAAATTAAAGCCAATGAAGAAACCAGACCAGATGTTTCCAGATGATTCCAGGATGATTAGTATACTGTTGATGCTGGGTGCTCAGTGGTTAGAGCATCTTTATCTAGGAACCTTACATCTCTAAGGCCTGTTGCAGTAAAACATGTTTCCATTTCTTTATTTTACTCAACATGCCAAAGTTAAATTTTGACAGGAATAAAATAGTACTTTTGCAACAAAAAGTGATTAAAAGCAAAAATGACACATGGCTTAAGACATGAACAGTTATTTTAAATGGAAATGGTCCTATATTACTCAAGTCTTGGAACATAAACTGTAATTTTATTTTTTTATTCATTTCCTGTAGTTGCATTATGATTGTGCCATATTCACCTCTTGCTCTCTTCCTCTCTCTTAGCCAAACAACCACCCCCATGGGCAGCCTTATACAGGCCCTGCTGCCCAGCACATGAACAACCCTCAGCGCCCCCCCCAGAGGCCTCAGGAGAGTTGGGAGGGCACAGAGGATGTGTCCTCTGTGCAGACAAAAGAATAGCCAACTGCCCCAAGCTTTGCCTCTTGACCCCGTCCCAATCTCGCCAGATTGATGGCTTTGTTGGGGCATGCCCAGGCCTTACAAGCACCTGCCAGGACAGAGCAACATCCAAGCACACCCTTACACCTGTACCCTACACATTCAATTTCCTGTCTACCCTGCACAGCTGTAATGATTACATACATCCTTTCCATGTGTCCCAGGATTCAGCTGGTTGAGTGCGATGGAACTGGAGTGGGTTTAAGTCTCAACACTGACCACATTTCTGAGCTTGGTGTACCAACACACACTCATACATACACACATATACATGCTGCCTATGTACAGCACTTTGTGTAAAGAAGGATTGTGATGGGGTGATTGTGTTCCCGAGAGGTGATGCTGTAAATAGTGTGTATACATTTGGACAATTAAGTAAGCACCCACTGTAACAGCAACCACCGAATTGTGTGTTGGTGTCCAAGACTTGATCATTCACATGATCTTGAAACAATTGGATTATAAATTGTTAATATAATAGGGTGTGGTTGGTAAAATACCTTAGTTTTTGCCTCTGAACTTGTTATATAGGAGGTGAGGTTCATGCTTCAGGTAGTATGAAGATCTACTCTGGCGGGTTTGGACACTGTGGTCTGACTACAACCAGAATAATAAAGTCTGATGCTCTTCAGTGGCTTTTTGCAGAGTCTTTGGTTGTACTTGGTGTCATTATGAGGATATGGAACATGTGGATCTTGAAGCACTTCTCTGCATTGTTTCTTTCTCCCAAATCTGTCTTTTTCATGTTACGGGGATATCTTTTGGCTGGTTTTGAGTTTGAGGTAATACATCAAGCATTTCTTTGGATTTGATTGTTAACACTGCTGCTGTTGTGCTAGTTCCACATCTTTGTTTTACTGCACCTTCGCTTCTAACATAGTGTAGGCCTCAGGGGCTGCAGTAGTGATGGGAAAGACTGCTGAGCTGCACATTAACCCATTGTGTCTTTTGTTTCAGTAAGTCAACATTTTAGATGAATAATAAATGGAAACAGACTGAAATTAGTAGCACTTTGGCAGTTGGATAAAATGATTCAGCTTGGATTTGTCTAGTTGTGACTCAGCCCCTAAGACACCTGCCACCACCCCACTCGCTGTACAGTCAGAGCCCAACCCCATGCCTGCCTGTGTCTGAGATTTTAATTGGGGTTGGAGGGTCATACTGTACATTTATTTCATGAATGTGTGGGGTTCTTTTATGCTTTTGACTAAAATACCAAATAAAAACTTGCAAAAGATTAATTAAGCCCACAATATTATATATAGTTGTTTTCTTTTATAGAGGTTATTTTGCTGAATTTGCAAAGACAGAGTGTTTGATTTAAAACTAAAAATGTCTTATTTTTACGAGGAGATATTTACTGTACAGAAACATTTTGCTTTTTTTCCCCTTTCATTTGCTTTTTTCTGCCCAACCTTCGAATTGGCAGTGGTGTGAGTTTGAGTCTGGAGCTATAGTAGCCATGTTTCACTTGAAGTTTTTTTTTTTCTCTGCACAAAAGTTCAATAACAATCTCATTGCTTAAAAAAAATAAACATGTAAATGCAGAGCAAACTTAATTAGCGTTCTAATCTTTCATTTGTGGTACATTTGTAAATATTTAATGCACGCAAAAAAACATGCATAACTAAGACATGTCTCATGGTTGTGAAATGAGTTGTCTGCTGGTGGATTTTTCCTCCATACATTATGTAAAATATGTGGATTTCCTGAAGGATGCCCTGAAACGTCTGCCAAAACCATATCAGTGGCCTATAGACTTGCTGTCTCAGCATGACCTGCAACTACAGAATATTGGTGGATGTTTGGTAACACACTGCTGCATAACATTGAATGAGGTTCCTGCCAAATTGTGACAAGAGTGGCAGGAAACCATATGGACCCAGCGGATTGGTGATTCCCTCCTCACCCACCTTAATAAGCACTACAGGTCATCAAACTCAGCCCATCTGTTAAAAATGCTTCCTCCTCCCAGATTGAGAGGTCTCACAATGTTTTTTTTTGTTTACTTTGGTTTTTCCCCTTTTACTTCTGTAAATGTTAATTAAAAATCAGATTTGCCTTCTGATTGTTTTTCCATTTTGGATTCTTTTCTGAAACGTGTTATGTGCATGGATAATATTTCTCAATCTGCCTTAGAGCACTGTACAAACAGAGCACACTGTAAAATTACACTTTAAAAGTAAACAAATAAAACAAATGTTATATGAAGAATTAGCCTGGGCCATATATTGTTAGGTGTGTGAAGTAAGGTGGCATTTCTGCTATAAGCTTCAGTATATCTACTACTACCAAGAAGATCCAAAATAGACATTCTAGTATGCTGTGCATCTTTTATGTGTTATTTCTTTAGTCAACTGTGAACAGCATTTATTTATTTCTTAAACATTTCAAGTGGAATAATCTCTCCTGGTTAGCTACTCCTGTTTAACTGTGCTGAAGGGGAAAGAAAACCCTCTATCCTTTCCCTGGCTTTTCAAGCTGCCTGATTTTTTATGCCAGAGTATTAACCTTGTTGATCCTTTGAACATATGCCCATTGGCACAGCTTAGCCCAGTACCGAGGGGAAAAAAGGAAGACATTCTGACCTTTCAGAGAGCTGGTGTTCCTCAGCTGATGTCCTGCAGAGATGGTGTGTGAGAGACAGATGTGATGGCGTTTGCTGAATGTAAGGAAAAACGTTCATGTTTAATTGCCTGTATTGTAGTAGTACCAGTCGTGAACGTACCTGTGATCGTTTAAAAGTGACTTGACGTGGGATTTTCTGGTAATTATCGTGAGAGTAGGCATGTTTAAAATAACTTATGAAATTTTTGCTTTAAATCAGTTGTTCAATACTGAAATCTTCACGGGGCTCAGAGATCACAATGGCTCACGTTCCATCTCAAACCTCGCGATATTTTAGGCCGATGACGCCAGGGGGGTTTCAGCCAAGAAGAGTCCGTGCTGCCCGCTGAGCTTTCACTCCTCAGACCGTCTCCGACGTGTAACACTTCAGACAGCACACAAGCAGCCGATTTTCAGGCAA
>JBBMFX010000101.1:4555430-4569671 GCA_037832545.1 Rhabdalestes septentrionalis | reverse complement strand
GTGCCTTTGCCAGCCGTGGGTCTGTACGCAATGACCGTGGGGGCAGAGGAGGTTACAGAGGTAGGGGAATTGGCTCCTACCAACCTGGACAAAGCACAGGTGTGTGCAGTGATGTCCAGTGTTAATTTGCCTGTTGGAAATGGAGAAGATTAGAAGTAATGTTTTTTATATTTTGTTTGCAGGATTTGGCTATGAAAATAAAGATGTAGGTGGATGGAATGCCCCAAAAGATAACGCCTACAGCAGCTTTGGTGCGCGTTCTGACAGAGGAAAGTCCGCATTCTTCAGCGATCGTGGGTCCTCTTCCAGGGGAAGGTAAGTTGTTTTCGTCCCCTTCCAATGAAAAACCTGTGGAAATAAAAACTTTTAATGACTTTTAATATCAAGAGAATAGATCTCTCACTTGCTTACATCTTGGTTAAATAGGTATGAGCGTGGAGGATTTGGTAGTGGAGGCAGCAGTCGCTGGGTTGAGGAGTCCAGAGACGATGAGGACTGGTCCAAACCTCTGGCACCCAATGAAAGGCTGGAACAGTGAGTACTGATTGCTAATCATAGTTTTTGTCTCTTTTCCCAGGACTGTTCTCATTTGTTTCATTTCTCTTAGTGAGTTATTCGCTGGAAGCAACACCGGGATTAACTTTGAGAAATATGATGACATTCCTGTTGAAGCCACTGGCCACAACTCTCCTCAACACATTGAGAGTGTGAGTCTCTTAAAGTAGTCCTTTCTTTCTTTTCTCAGGCTCTTAAGTCTGTTTTAGATGTTAAATTTTATATACCCAATTACTTTGTCACAGTTCCACGATGTGACCATGGGAGAGATTATTATGGGCAACATCACGCTGAGTCGCTACACTCGCCCCACTCCAGTCCAGAAGTATGCTATTCCAATAATCAAATCCAAGAGAGATCTGATGGCATGTGCACAGACAGGTCAGATATCAGAATAAATTGGCCAGTTGAAGTCTGTCTGTGAGAATTTTACATTGTCGAGCTATAATTGTTTTGATATGCAGGCTCTGGTAAAACTGCTGCGTTCTTGCTGCCGGTGCTGAGCCAGATTTACACTGATGGACCAGGAGAAGCCCTGCAGGCTGCAAAAAACAGTGCACAGGTAAGTGGGTTTTTAATACACCTATATTTTTCTGAAATGCGTTCTGTGCAGCTGAAAAATTGTTTCTGTAGGAAAATGGAAGATACGGACGCCGTAAACAGTACCCAATTTCTTTGGTTTTGGCTCCAACTAGAGAACTGGCTCTACAGATATATGATGAGGCCCGAAAGGTACCTGCTTGTTTTGCAATATACTGGTTACTTTGGTGGTGGTAAACTTTTCAGTTTCCTGATGCCTTTGCCATGCCCAACCTGTGTAGTTTGCATATCGTTCACGGGTGCGCCCCTGTGTGGTATATGGAGGGGCAGACATTGGCCAGCAGATTCGTGACCTGGAAAGAGGTTGCCACTTACTCGTTGCCACACCAGGCCGTCTTGTAGACATGATGGAGAGGGGCAAGATTGGTTTGGATTATTGCAAGTAAGTTAGCCCAGTCTGTTTGGATGAATCTCTTGGTATTTGGCCATGTTCTGAGATGATAAAATACATTTAATCCAAAAGTGGCTTTCCGCATTCTTTGATTTACTTGAGAGACACTTGTGTGAAATTTTACAGTTTTTTGTTTGTTGCAGCTACTTGGTTCTAGATGAAGCTGACAGGATGCTGGATATGGGTTTTGAGCCACAGATCCGGCGTATTGTTGAGCAGGATACCATGCCTCCCAAAGGTTTGCGTCAGACGATGATGTTCAGTGCCACCTTCCCAAAGGAGATCCAGGTTGGACAACTGTTGATCACAGAGAAAACATTGTCCTAGTTTCTATTTTAAGTAACCTGTTTAATTACCTGGTGGTCTTGCATGTTCCTTAGATTTTGGCACGTGATTTCCTCGATGATTACATCTTCTTGGCTGTGGGGCGTGTGGGCTCCACCTCGGAGAACATTACACAGAAGGTGGTGTGGGTTGAGGAAAGCGATAAGAGATCCTTCTTGCTTGATCTTCTGAATGCCACAGGTGACTGAATTTATCACTACACTATTAACTAGTCATTTAAACTGCACAACAGTTTTGAAATAGACCACAGTTCGTGATCGCGTCTGATTAGATGTGCATCTGCCACAGTGTAGAATTTTTGTGGTTAAAGCTTAATAGAACATCCTTTATTTCCATTTTCTCAAACATGCCCATATTAATTTGTGATCAGCCACACTGTATATAACTATTTCAGTGGGGTAGAAATACATCAAGCTTATTGTCAAGTCTGGTTTTATCCAAAGTCATGCCAAACGAGAGTCAAGACAACACTGGAGAAAGCAGGGAGAAACCTGGTAAGTAGAGACTTCTTTGACCCTCCCTGTGGAACTGCAAGTCTCATTACAACTTTATTTTGCTCAAAGTTGTTTACATTCCATCAGTGTCTTATCTTGGTGGATTTTGACAGACTTGTTTTGTAATGTTCACCCATCTCCCCTCTCTATCCCCAGCCCCTCCACCACAGCACACACTGAATCTTGAATTCTGGTTGTTTTTGGTTTTAAAGAGTTCAAGGAAATCACTTTTTTTGTTAGTTTACTAAATTTTTCTCCCCCACCCCTCAACTTTCTTTTGATTTACATATGCATTTTCATGCAGCATGCCTGCTCATTGCTTTCTTTGTGAAACCAATGATCTCTGCTGCTTTTATTGTGTAAAAAATCTTTATCTAATTTTCTTGTTTGCACCCATATAGAATTGATCACCGTTGCCTTGATCTCGCTTGCATTTATTAAAGCTGCACCCCTTATTTTTTGCGTCCCCACACACAGGGAAAGACTCATTGACACTGGTGTTTGTGGAAACTAAAAAGGGTGCTGATGCCTTGGAGGACTTCCTGTATCGCGAAGGCTATGCTTGCACCAGTATCCATGGCGATCGTTCACAGAGAGACCGCGAGGAAGCACTCCATCAGTTTCGCTCAGGAAGATGTCCAATTTTGGTTGCCACTGCTGTATGTTTATGGTTTCATTCTTTTGCAACACGAAAAAAAAAATTCTGACCTGGGGTTTGCTTTCCTGTATAAGAATTAATCTTTGTATTGTTTGACACATCTGTCTTGTTGGAGATTGAGGAAAAAATACAATGTAGCAACTTATTTGCAAGCTTAATTTATGGGCAGTGTAGTGTTTGTCTTGCAGGTATTATGCTTACAGTTATGTTGAACATTACACACCATTACATAGGTTGCCTGTCCAATTTTTTTTTTGTTCTTAAGCCAAATTACTACTTAATTTGACCATCTGTTTCAATTCAGGATTGAGCAAGAAGATTTGACTGTTTTAGTATTGTGCGTAGATTTGAATTTAAATTTCAGATAATCCTGTTTTCACCAGACTGCTTGGTTAATTACTTGCATTTAGGTGTTCCGTTTGGATATTTGTCTCCCTCTGATGTGTTGTCTTGGTCTTACAGGTGGCAGCACGTGGTTTGGATATCTGCAATGTAAAACATGTCATAAACTTTGACCTCCCTAGTGACATAGAGGAGTATGTTCACCGCATTGGACGCACTGGTCGTGTTGGCAACCTTGGTAATAACTTGAGCATGCAGTTAATTTTCTTTAGCTGTTGTATGTTTGCTGACATCAGTGGATTTTAACAACAGACTTGTTTGTTTAGGGCTTGCTACTTCATTCTTCAATGACAAAAATAGCAACATTACCAAGGACTTGCTGGACATTCTGGTAGAGGCTAAACAGGAAGTGCCGTCCTGGTTGGAAAGCCTGGCTTATGAGCACCAGCACAAAAGCAGCAGCCGTGGACGCTCAAAGAGGTGATTGTGGTGACTGTTCTGGGGGATGCATGCATATTATAAAATGTATGTGTTTCTTTGTGTATACAATACTTAATGTGCATTAGTTTTATACCTGTACTGATTTTAGTTGGGCTACTTATATTTTTTTAGTTTTATGTTTATTTTATAGTGATTAATTTTCCTCGCAGCAACTCCAGAGTACAACATCTGTTTTTGTTTCGGCTGACATTCCGCTTGAGTCTGATATCCTAGTGACATAAAACATCCGCATTACACTGACTAAGTGTTTTAATGGAAGGCAGCCTTGCCTGGAAACACTTTTTACATTTTTGACATAAGTGGGGCAAAAACTATTTTTATTTGATTAATCTCCATCTAGAGGATTTGTCCTAGTAGATTGTGTGGATATGTTCGGATCCTGATCCAGTCTTTGTTTTTGGTTGTTTTTAGATTCTCTGGTGGTTTTGGAGCCAGGGATTATCGTCAAACCAGCAGCAACAGCAGCAGTGGAGGCTTCGGTAACCGTGGTAGTCGGAACACCGGGGGCCATGGTGGAAACCGCGGATTTGGTGGTGGTAAGGGTCAGTTTCACTTAGGAAAATCCTCGTTGGGGAGGAGCCTTAATAGCTTCCTTTTTTTTTTACTTTAACACCTAATTCCGTGTGTGGTGGTGGGGGAGTGGGGGGTAATAAACCTAGGATTGTGTTATTCGTTAAGGTTTTTTTCTCGCATGTAAATTTTATTCATTTTGTTTCATCTCCCGTAATTCGCATGCTAGTGTTCTTGTTTTTTGGTCAAGGAGATATTCAGATTTCTGCAGCAGGCTTTTATTTTCATTACAAAGAATGTCATCCATTTTTATTTCTCTTTTCCCAAGCTGCATTGAATTTTGAAAAGACATCCTCAGGCTTGCACTAGAGACACAGTTCCCCTTTTAGACCCCAGGAGCCTGGGGAAGACTGGGACTGAATAAAACTAGGAACAATGTACTAGGAACAAAACCTAGGATTGTGTTATTCATTAAGGTTTTTTTTCTCCCATGTAAATTTTATTCATTTTGTTTTGGTTCAGGAGGATTTGGGAACTTCTACAACAGTGATGGTTATGGAGGAAACTACTCTCAGGTGGACTGGTGGGGAAACTAAAGAAAATTCCCTGCTTTCTTCTCTTCAGACCCACACCCCACCATCAGTGGGTCATCATGCCAAACTCACTGAATGGAAACCACATGTAACTTAGCCAGACTAAACACCCTGTGTAGCTTTCAAGAACTCTACAGTACATTACCAGCTGTGATTCTCTGACCACATCCCAAAATGAAGCAAACTGCTGGCTATAGAAGATGGGGTCACTGAGGCAACAGAACGTTTGGCCACAGGGGAAACGGTCTCCTGACCTGCTCATCTGTAGGAAAAAATAAGCAGAAAATACATGTAATTAGGATTTTTTTGACTCGTTTTCCACTACATATTGCTTTCTTTGTAGTAATTGAGAATCATTTGTTAATGTACTGTGCCTTGAATTTGTTTTTGTTTTTTTTCTCTCTTTGTAAATGTCAGACTGGCTCAGAATTGGCCACAGTTGTATTTTGTGTTCTGCTATCTTTTTTGTTCCATTTGTTTATTTTGAATTTTTTTATGAAAACAAGAAATTAAGCTTGTACTTAATCAAACCTTGGCAATTTCTTGGATGGTCTGACTCAGTCATGATCTTGTTCTGAACTTCAAATTTTTCATGGAGTCACCAGGTTCCAGTCGCAGGTTCCTGGCCCTCCCTCTATTGGCTCTCACTCTTGTTTGGCAAAATGTTCTGCAAGGGAATTAAGACATTAGCAAAAATGTTAATCTTGCTCACTCTATCCTGGAGAGGTACCTCTTAGGGACGTGGTAGTCGTCTGAAAAAATATCAAGCCATTCCAGTTTATGATCTCTTAATATCCGTAGTCAGGAAGTAATTTCTGAACTGTGTATCTCAATTCACGCTGGTGATTGGATGCACAGTGCTTGAACGCTCCCATTTGTAAGCTGTGTCATTTCATGCAGCTGGTTCAGTGCCACAGAGAAGCTGCTTGGAGGAGTTTATCATCCTGTTTTCTTACTTGAACTAGTGTGGAGGTGGCAATTTTTCTCCCTTTTTATCAAGCAGTTCCTAAAAGAAATCCTGTTCTCCAAGCTACTGCCATAGTGAAAAGTTCAGATGGCTACTTTAGGACCACAGATTCAGAGTGGGCTGGCTGGAAATGCCAAGCCTGTCTCTCCCGTAATTCGCATGCTAGTGTTCTTGTTTTTTGGTCAAGGAGATATTCAGATTTCTGCAGCAGGCTTTTATTTTCATTACAAAGAATGTCATCCATTTTTATTTCTCTTTTCCCAAGCTGCATTGAATTTTGAAAAGACATCCTCAGGCTTGCACTAGAGACACAGTTCCCCTTTTAGACCCCAGGAGCCTGGGGAAGACTGGGACTGAATAAAACTAGGAACAATGTACAGAGGAAAAGGAACTGCACAGGGTGAGAAGGCTATCCGGATTGCAGTTTTGGCATAATACTTTCTATTTTCTCTTTTTGTAGTGGGTGAGGTTTCCATGGCATTTGGGCCAAAGACAGGGTTTGTTTCCCATCCCTCCCTTTAGTGTGTTTTGGCAGCTGAGCTGCTGTGCGGTACTTTGGAGAAAAGACCCCAGCTGTCGGAGTAACTGGCAGAGCTCACCTCTCCCTTTAGCAGGTGAGGTTTAAGGAGGGTGGGCAGGATACTAGCAACTGAAGTGCAATAGATTTCCTCTCATGCGTGTTGTGCCTTTGACATTTAAAGAAGTTTGGGAAATGGTGAACTGAAGCGGATGCACTGACAGTATTGTGGTAACTTGAGTGGTGCTAATTAGCTCTAGGCCCGTGTGTGTTATGCCCAAGTTTTACAAAAAATGTTCTTTTATTGCACATCTAGAGTTTTATATAAATGTCTTGAGCGCGTGTCCTTAAGCTTCCAAATACTTGTGTGTGTGTGAAGACTGTATAAAAAAAACGCAGCTTGTTTACAAAAGGGGAAGGGTTCTCAACAGGATCGATTTGGGACCAGGGAATCGGCAGTGGGGAATTTAGCTATTTGCACACGGATTTCTAGATTCTACTTTTGCTGCTAGTTTGTGTAATTTATTGAGCATTTTTGAGAAATATTTATTTTTATAAGCCTAAAAGTGATAGTTTCAAGTAACTTGACCAAAAGACAGTACAAAAACACTGGCACTTGAATGTTGAATGTCACCCGTATGCGTGAAATTTTATATTTCGGGGTAGTGTGAGCTTTTTAATGTTTACGGTCATTTTGGAATCCATCAAAATCCATACCTGTAGTCTTTGTGGCCTAATATTTCAATCATACTTTAATTGGCAGCCAAAATTTGCTAACAACCATGCCAAGGTTTGGACAAAAGTTATCAACATTTTCCTAAATATCTTAACAGTGCAAAGTGTCCAGATTGTCCAATTTTTTTTTATTTATTACTTTTTTTTTGGGTCGTTTTTTCCCCCAGTGAATGTCTGGCACATGGCAATCTTAAGGAAAAACATGTGGTTATTCTCCTGTTGCATTTGCAGAAGTTAGGCATTTGGAAGTATTCTTTGTCTGGTTTGGTGACTATTTCAGTTAGTCTTAATTAATAATTGGCTATTAGTTTAAATAATGTGTATTGGACAAGGAATGACATGTTATTGACTCAACAAACCATGACAAAGAACCTCACCAGAGCCCTTAGAGTTAGCATTTGCTTTATGTACTAGTTAGAAGCTGTGCACTGCACGAGAAAATGTTTATTGTATGATTTTATCAAAATAAAGTTTGAAATGGCAAATATGCAAAATGGTTGTTTTGGGTTTTTTTTGTAAACTGACAGTGTCTAAAGAAGATGTTTGTTTTCTAGTTTTGAGAGGTCTAATCCCACACTTAAGATGCTTTCAGAATTGAATCCTCGAGAGGTTTTTGAAGCTATATAGGGATTATGTTGCTCTTGTTGGCTTAGGCAGTTTGTTCAACCAGTGGGAAGCCACAAAGTCTGAATAATGGGATTATGGTTCTGCTTGAAAATCCAGACATCACTCTGTAGGCAAGAGTTCCTGTATCCAATGTAGATCGATTATTAGTGGGCTGACATGCGACATTCTGGACTGGTTCGTGACCAGCTAAAGTGCTGCATTCTCATCCAGCGGTGACCGATGTAAAGAAAGTTGGGAGTTTGCAATTTAGCGCTTTTTTGGGTGTCTCTACAGTTCAGTTTGGTAGACGGCTAAACATGGTGGCATTTCTGTGAACACAATCACACATGTTGCAAAACAAAACGTGTGCAAGTAGATTTGAATGTTTAGACTATTTTGTTACATGCAGTAATTAATGTGGCATGATTCAGATTTTTTTTTATTTTTATGTACAAATTAATTTTATCGTGATGGATGTATGTTGGATGGAATGATGAACATTTTGGTAACAATTTGCTTGAAAGGGCCTTTGTTTAGACAAAGTATACTATAGTTATTTCTGCAATCTCTCACATATAATGCAATGTAAAAAAATGTATTATAATAAAATACTGGCCATGAATGAATTTATGTTGTCTTATAATCCAATAAGTGGACAAACTGTTAAGTGGCCTATATATTTCTGGAAAAAAAAATCAGACTGATTAATGTCTGCCTGGCTGGTCCTGTTTATATGATAAACAATTTCATTATTTGCGTTCGACTATAAAAATACAAATTTTGAAACCAGGACATTTAGGGGAACGTCGTCATCTGAATTCACATATCACGAAAGACAACATGCCACCGTTTTTATCCATCTATACTGAACTGTAGATATACGCTCAAATGCAAACTCTCTTTGCTAACTCTCCAGCTGTGAGGGTCTTATAATGCAAGCTGGGAGACCCATTTGGAGAGCACTGCAGTAATCGAAGTGAGATATAACCATGGCTTGTACGGGGGGTTGTGTGGTCGACTGAGTCTGGTATGGTTGTATGTAGAGGCGCAGCACCAAATTCTGGGCCCTATACACAAGCCGTGGCCATGGGCCCCCTTAAGCTTGAGATTCAAAACTACCTACAACCACAGGGGCCCTCCCCCCACTTTTCACCCAACTACGATGCCCCTGGTTGTGTGGATTAACTGAAGCCACAAGTGCAGCTGGTCATCAATCTTTACATCCAGGTTTCTCATCACCTTAGACGGGGTGAAGGGATGATTTTATAGTGTAATGATTTCAAGCTGAGATCATTGAGGGAGGCAAGGAACACTTGGGAGAATAAGTAAACTCCAAGGGGGGAACACCGCAGCCTTTACTTTAGAGCATTTCACAGCAGGAGCATGCAAAGGGTTAAAACATGTGTCACCGCCAGCTTGCTTCACAGACAAAACCCCACCCCAGGTACACAGATCCTCCGGGTCTCTCGCTCACGGTGGGTCTGGTGTACCCAGGGGCGTAGCGCAGGGGGGGCATGGGGGGTTTCATCCCCCCCACTTTCATCAGATTAAATTGTATTAAATTGATTAAACTGTATTTATAACTTGGCATATGCTCCCAGAACACCCACACTTTTGGAAATCTTGATACGCCCCTGTGTGTACCTCTACTCTAAACACAATAAAACAACCCCAAAACACACAATAACACCCCAAACGCACACAAATACACATTTATCCCCACAAACACAAAGTAACCCCCCAAATTACACACAGAACACATTTACAGTATGGGGAGAGAGAGCAGTGCATGCTGGGAGAGCCCTCCCCATCTCAACTCCGCCCCATTGCCCTCTCCCAAGTCAAGGATGCCCCCAGCCGTTCAGTCCACCTCAAAGTCCATGAGGCGTCGAGTTCAACGGTGCTGCCCGCGTGGTCTACCCTTAAAGAAGATATTTTGGAAAATATTAAGGGTTAAATGTTAATGGGAATATATTATGGGTTAAATGTAGTCTTTTATTTACTATGGGGGGGGTTCCCCTTTTGAGTCTTGGTTCCTCCCGAGGTTTCTTCCTCCATTTGAGGAAGTTTTTCCTCGCCTCTGTCGCCTTCGGCTTACTCACTAGGGGCTCGGACCTGGACTCTGTAAAGCTGCTTTCTGGCAACCTGGTTGTAAAAAGCGCTATATCAAAAAAATTGAATTGAATTTAACTATTACTCCTGACTGGCCAAATGGTTATAAGACCCGTTTCTTGGTCAGCATCTGTTTCTTAGTGACCTTTTATTACCTGAACCAGGACAGGCACAGGACATACCTCAAGGCACTAAAGCAATAAACTTACCTTGAGAGGTTAAACTTAACACAAGGGTCTGTTAAGAAGGATGAGGACATGTCAATCAGACCATGGGAAATGGATGTTGGATGAAAGAGTGACCCTGTCCTAAGAGCAGACAATGAGTTATCTGAGAAGGGGGTGGACATTCTAAGAAAGACTTGAACATCCCGCTTAATGCTTATTAGCTGTAGGAATGAATAATGATATGATGTAAGCGGAAGGAGGTGTTACTCTGACTTGTTATAAAAGAGCCTTGAAATCTTTGAAAGAGATGTGCTTGGCCTGCCGGCTCTCTCCTGGACAACGTTGCAGCACCTCCGGAACTCCGAAGCAGGTGAACAGGTGGTCCACCAGAACTTCCACCGTTGTTTCCGCACTCTGGTCCGGGATCGCAAAGGCTTCGGGCCACTTTGTGATGTAGTCCATCGATACTATCACAAATCGATCAGTGACCGGAAACGGGCCCAGGACGTCCCCCCCCCCACACTCTCCATGGGTGCCCCCACCCGATAGTCCTTCAAGGGGGCTCTCGAGCGCTGTGTAGGGCCCTTGTGAGCGGTACAAGGGTCGCAGCAGTGGACGTGGAGAGCGACGTCGGTGTGGCAGCTCAGCCAGTAGAAGCGCGCGTGGAGGTGTCCGACGATGGTCTTCGCGGCCATGTAGTGCCCTGCGCCCGAAGCCCCATGCGCTAAACCCAAGACCATCCCCGTAAGAACCATGGTGAACCATGCCACGCGGACCCGGCTGCACCGACCATCGATACAGCACCCCGTCCCACATGACTAAACTGTCCCACTGCGCAGCCAAGGACTTCAAGCTCCAGATCAGCATCGAATTATTTCCCCCCACGCAGGCCGCCGATCCTCCCGTACCCACTGCAGCACGCGCCCAAGCTTCCGGGCCGCACTCTGTTTCTCGCCGATCTGCTGTGCACTAAGCCCCAGCACCGCGTTCAAGGTCACCAGCCGCATTGCAGCAACCTGGTCCTGTACTTCCTCTCTGCCCTTTGCCTCCACCCGATCATAATACCAGCACTCCCATTCGCCACACGGACGCCAAGATAGTGTAGCGGCGTTAGAGTGGAGCCTCCCTGCGCGGAGTTGGACTGGAGGACCTCCAGCCAATGAGCGAGCTGACCCTCGGGTTCTTTGAAGCTCATTAGCCACACGAACAATGCATGGTCCGACCTGAGACAGAATTTCTGTCCGTACAGGTATGGTCGAAAATGTTTGAGTGCGACTACAACTGGCAACAGCTTGCGACGTGTCACGCAGGAGTTCCTCTCCGCCTGCGATAAGGAGCGGCTGAAATAAGCCACTATCCGGCCCCCGGTCTGCGACAACCTGGCCCCCAGTCCCACATCACTAGCGTCGGTGTCTAGCACGAAAGCCTGCTGGAAATCCAGATACACCAGCACCGGAGCGGAGATTAAGGCAGCCCTCAAAGATGTGAATGCGCGCTCACAATCACTGTCCCAATTCAACGTCTGCCCCTTCTGCGTTAGCCAATGTAACAGGCTCGCGACGGTGGCAAAATCGTGGATAAACCACTGGTAGTATGACGCTAGCCCCAAGAAGCTACGTAACTGCTGATTGTTAGCTGGTACTGGGCAGTCCTTTACCGCAGCGGCCTTCCCCGTGTCAGTAGCGGCGCCCTCCTTGCTAATCACATGCCCGAGGAACTCAGTCTGGCGACGAAAATGATGCCATTTCTTCGGATACAGTTTCAGGTTGGCTTGATGGATCGCCCCGAACACTTCCCGGAGGTTGGACTAACAGGTCGTTGAGGTAAACCACACAGCGTGAGCACGGAATGTCCCTGAGCACTTTTTCCATGAGCCGCTTGAATGTAGCTGGAGCATTACACAACCCGAACGCCATAACCTGGAACTGCCATAGGCCCTGCCCGATGCTGAACGCAGTTTTGGGTCGTGTCTCAGGGGAGAGCTCTACCAGGAAGAGCCCGATACACAATCGAGGGCCACATCAAAGCGAGGTGGTGGTTAGGAATCTTTACGTGTGACCACGTTGAGTCGCCGGTAGTCCACACAAAACTGCCAGGAGTCATCTTTCTTTTTCACCAGGACTTTTTCGTCGGCCGCAAATATATTCCTGTACTCATCTAAAAGCTGCTGAAGCTGCAGGCTCTGGGCCCCGGTTAACCCCACGCAGCTACACTCGAATAACTGGTCGATAGCCTGCCGGTTAGGTGACCCAATCGTGATCATTAACACAAGGCAGTCTCGATCTCCGCCCAGACCCCTTGCTTCGCCCTCCAGTGACAAGGCCACTCAAACCGTGGTCTCTGCCAGAGTCAAGCCATTGAACACGGCCGCCAGCCTGCCTTGGTTTGATGGTCAGGTACATGTCTGGCGGCCTGTTGCCCTTGTTCGACGGCAGCTTCACTGTGGCACTGTCAGCCTGCCGTTGACTCTCGTCACCGTCTCCCATCGCCATTGCCGGGGGAGGTCTCGACGGTCTTCCAGTGGCTGACGTTCACCGTCGCCGTCTACAGCCGTTAGCAGACCGGGACAACACTCCAGAGAGTGCTGGAGCGGACTGGAGGACCCTCTGCTTGCTGGCTTCTCCAGTGGGCTTCTTCTCCCTCCATCTGGCTCCTTCGAGCTGCTGGATGAGTTATTCAATCTCTCGTAGCGTCGTTTGCTCAGCCACCCCACTTCTGAAACCAGTGTAATGATTTCAAGCTGAGATCATTGAGGGAGGCAAGGAACACTCAGGAGAGTAAGTGAACTCCAAGGGGGGGGACCCTGCAGCCTTTATATTAAGAGTTTTTCACAGCAGGGGCATGCAGAAAGTTAAAATGTGCGTCACCACCAGCTTGCTTAACAGCCAAAACCCCACCCCACATACACAGATCCTCCGTGTTTCTCACTCACGGTGGGTCTGTGTACCTCTACTCTAAACCCAATAAAACAACCCAAAACTACCCCAAAACACCCATAAACATTCCCAAAACACACAATAACACCCCAAACGCAAACAAATACACATGTATCCCCCCAAACACACAAAATAACCCCCAAAATAACACACAGAACACATTTACAGTACGGGGAGTGAGAGCAGTGCATGCTGGGAGAGCCCTCCCCATCTCAACTCCGCCACAATATTGATGTTTTAATGGATTTGGCAGGATTTAGCTGGTGGAAATCCTTCATCCATGTGGATATGTCTGATATACAATCTGAGATGCACTGAGGCAGTGTGGTTGTCTCTTGAGATGGACATATGTTGTGATCACCTGTATCGATGTCAGCTGATAAATCCAAAAGGCTAAGAACTGAGGACTGAGCTCCTGCTAATTGTAAAGTTCAGTCACCGATAGCAGAGCCAAGAGTGGCCACCTTTGAAACTAGACTGGTTTGGATCAAGGTAATATTTTTTGACTTGTTTTCAGACTGCCCTTTAAATGATTTTGGATAAGATTGGAAGCAATTAGCAGGGTTGTGGAAGGGCTTAAACTGAGCCTGTTTGAAATTTGTAGGAAATGTTCTGGAGGCATTCATCAGCAATAACATTTCAAATCTGCCCAATAATATTGTGTAGGTCCCCCTCATGCCATCAGCATGGCTGTTTTGTCAATGTCATTAGGGAATACAGCTGCTAATAATGGGAGCATTTGGTCTGCAGTAATATTTATGTAGGTGGTGTGTGTCAAATAAAATCCTCATGAATGCCAGGCTCCAAGGTTTCCCAACAGATAACCCAGAGCATCATACTGCCTCTGCCTGCCAGACAGCTCACTGTGACACACACACAGTCAACAAATATAATAAAGTATGACAGAGTTATCTTTTTAATTTGGGAGCTGCAAATTCCAAGATGGCCGCTGGAAGTGTAACAGGTTAAGAAAATCTGACAAACACAAATACTATCCAAACATGTCAAATGGGCAGTCCCTGCACTGTGAAGCAAAAAGAACATTACTTCTTAATTCCTAAATATAACTTCAAAATATGCCTTAAATTTAAACAGCTAACAGGAATACTCCCCATTTAACAAGGGAATTTTCCTACACTGGGTTACACAATCACACAGCAGAACATTATTTAATGTACCTCTTAAAGTCACTGTTCACAGACTAGTCTTCCT
>JBBMFX010000101.1:4514387-4531783 GCA_037832545.1 Rhabdalestes septentrionalis | reverse complement strand
CACGGATCCCGCCCACCCCTCACATGGACTTTTTTCCCCTCTGATCCCAACAGCTTCTTCCCTCGAGCCATTAGGTTTCTGAACTCAGGGCCTGCATGCAACATCAGGGGCCTAAAACAGAGTCTGACCTCATACAGTGACTGATCTTAGTTTTGTACTTGGATATTTTTGCCTAGACCGAAAGTCCCTTCAGCGGCTGGTGAGAACAGCTGAGATCATCATCGGTGTGTCCCTCCCACTCACTGAACTGTACAAAAAACGCTGAGTTGGCCATGCAATCAGCGTCATCACGGATCCCGCCCACCCCTCACATGGACTTTTTTCCCCTCTGATCCCAACAGCTTCTTCCCTCGAGCCATTAGGTTGCATGCAGGTTGCATGCAGGCCTGTCTTTGTTCTTGGCTCTTTGTACGTCCTTGTTCTTAATTTTGTCTGTCTTTGCCCTACACTATTTGCTTCAGAGAACGCGATTTCAACCCTCTGTGTACCTGTGTATGTGGCGGGGCTGACAATAAACTCTCTTGAAATCTTGAAATTAGGCAATGTGCTCTCATGTTCTCCAGGTTTAATGCAACATTTAATAGCAAACCAATTTAAGAATCAATAAGAAAAAAAATTCTTGCTGGAACGCAAATTCTGGTATTCGGCACTAGCCTCGATTTTAGCTAATTGCCCTATTTGACTTACCTAAGCAACCTACTTACACTTACAAACATGAGAGAGAATTCTTCACCTAAGCTGTGCTTTTTCCTCTCATCTGCAGGCTGGATGCATCATACAGTGGAGCAGCTGGGAGACAGAGCCAATAAGGACAGCTATGCTATTCAATGTCTGCAAAAATCTCTTGAGGCAGATCCCAACTCTGGCCAGTCCTGGTATTTTCTTGGAAGGTCAGTGATGGGTCCTTTATCCTAAAACTACACTGATCCCAGTTTCAATTTAACTGAACTTGGTGCCCCATCAGTGCCTTTTTATATTTTCTTCTGAGAGTACACTCCACCATCAGAATATACTGTTACTGAAATTGTTAGCTTGTTGAATTGAGTGCTGTGTAAACAGTTTTCCTGTTCTAGCTTTCTCTAAAATTTCAGTTGTCTTTTTCAACAAATGTGTGTATTTCCATGGCATTTAGTGATTAAGTGGTTATTTGTTTTGTATTCATTAAACTGAAGATGAATGGTAATTTTCAGGAAAAATTTTCTGTTATCATTTATGTGTCAGTGGTGATGGTGTTAATGGGGTTTGCAATAAAATGTCACTGTAAATATAATTGAACCTACCGTTTTCCTCCAGAAAAGAATTTAAAACTTTTTTCTCCATTTCAGGTGCTACTCCAGTATTGGGAAAGTGCAGGATGCATTCATTTCTTACCGGCAGTCCATAGACAAATCAGAAGCCAGTGCAGACACCTGGTGTTCCATAGGGTATGGGTGTCAAATTTTGAACTCCATCTTTTGTAGTCATACACAGTATGCTGTTCTTTTTCCCCTGCAAGAAGAAAGCTCTGTTGCTTGTACTTAAACTCTCACTCTTTCTTTTACTCTCTCAGGGTGCTGTATCAGCAGCAGAATCAACCCATGGATGCACTTCAGGCATACATCTGTGCTGTGCAGTTGGACCACAGTCATGCTGCAGCCTGGATGGATCTGGGCACACTCTATGAGTCTTGTAACCAGCCACATGATGCGATTAAGTGCTACATTAATGCCACACGCAGCAAGGGCTGCAGCAACACGACAGCACTTACCGCCCGCATCAAATACCTGCAGGTAAAGCTCACTGCAAATTATCTGATATTTTTTAGCTACTGCATAGCATCTGGATTTCAGCACTGACAAGCTACTGTGCAGAGGTCTTATGCTTGCCATCTAAGCCTTAAACTAGCACTAGTTCTTCAAGCTAAATTGAATTTGGTATGTTTGCCTTGGCTGCCAAATTGCTGCTAAAAGGCTTGGTCTGATTTAGTTGTGTTCTAACTTCACATGAGTAAACAAAATCGGTGGACACATGTGTATGTGATCTGTTGCAGGCAACTCTGTAAATAGTGTCTGTACGCCAAATGCAGTACTATATATTGCTTTGTTGTGTGCGAACATGCTAAATTTGATTTTGTTTGATACTTAGTGCTAGCTTTGGGAGAGTGTGTGGGCACAGGTGTGTAATTGGTTGTCAGTGAGTGAGCGTGGTGTGATCCTATAGACATGTTTTTGTTATGAACACAGTTTCTCATTACATTTTTCATTTAAATTCTGTTGGTGTTTTTTTTTTTATCCTCCCCATTTTTGTATGTATGAATGAGTCAAATTTCATGGTTAAATGGCAGTCAAAATTTACATTGAATGCATTATAATTTCATTAGTCACAATGGCAGTGATTTTTACTACACCACAAGAAGACTGGATAGTGTGGTTTAGATCCTTATTTGCTTGGCCTTGATTCACCTCTTTAAACTTAGTGTTCAGTCCTAAGGACACATATCTATATAAACTGTTCCGCCGCCCAAACTTAGATGGCTGTTTAAATATGTTTTTCACGCGTTTTCGTCCTAGGCTCAGTTGTGTAACCTTCAACACACTAGTCTACAGAGTAAAAGTAAATTGCTTCCTAGTATTGAGGAAGCATGGAGCCTCCCAATCCCCGCAGAGCTTACCTCAAGACAGGGCGTCCAGAACACAGCCCAGCAGGTGAGACCAGATAGTCGCACACCCTGAACACCATAACCCTGACTCCTCTTCCCACACACACACACACACACACACACACACACACACACACCTTGACTTACACATTGCTCAACCACTTCAACCATGCTTCTGACTTCAAGGTCTCAGATGAGTATTCATCTTTTTTGGCATATTGTAGGCTAAACTAAAACTGTCAGTCTAGTTCGACCGATTTCTTTTGTTCATCCTGAACACGCACATCATTGACCAAATAAAGTAGTATGTGATAAATTAGTCCTCCTTTATTAAATCATTCCAATGAGGAAAACGAACAGGAGCGTGGTTTGTGTTTGAGCTTCACTAGTGTAGCCTTAGATTTTTGTTTAGACCTGTCTTAATTATGTGTTCAGAGTTTAATAATTTCCTGTCACAGAACTCCCAAATGGCCTCCCAACAATATTGCAGAACAAAATTTTGGGGAAGGGAATAATCAAGCATAGAACAGTAAAGTCTGCCGTGGTCTGTTGCTCACTAGTTCTCCATACATGATTGATGTCCATTTAGGATTGTTTAACAGGAAATAATGTTTCAATACTCTGAATACATTTTTGACTGGGGAAACCTTAACACAACAGGAGCCCTAGTGTTGCAGTACCACCCCAAAACATTCACGTAGTTGAGTTCAGTTATTTGAGTGTATGAGTGTATGAGTGTATGAGTGTGTGTATGTGGGTGTTTTCATTAACAGCACAGTACAACGAGCTTTCTCATTGATACTGGTGCACTCATGATAAATGTTGGGTTTATTTTTGTCATCACCTTTTACACTAGAAGGTAAGTTTATTAACTGTCAGTGTTTGTGTTCTCAATTTTCTCACCTATTTAGCTTTTTTGAAAGCCAAAACCCACTTTTATAGTTAAGGGTTAAAACGGTTTGAGCATGTTTCTGCTTACCTGGAGTCGAATTCGTTCTCTCCATTGTTCCTATCTACACTTGTATTTCAAGTCCTTGTGAAAAGAGCATTTTCATTATTGAGTCTTATGTTTTCATGTAGTCCTTTGTGTGATTAAAACGCTCATTATATTTACTGATGCTTCTTAACTTTAATTCCATTGGTTTGCGTTTTGTCGGCAGTTTTTAAATGCTTTTACCGTCTTCATGCTCATACTGGTACTCTTGATGTAGAGTCTAATTATATATTTGTTCTACAGGGGGGGGGGGAGAATTTCCCCACATTTTGAGCGAGGGGGAAAAAACAACAGGATTTTTTACGCATTTTCCTCTCAATGAATGCCCTTATTAATGTGTTGCTATAGCTGTAGATAACATCATGCCTTTTTTCATGTGACTATATACTAATATTTGAGTCAAAACACCTTGATTTAACTCTGTTCAAGATTTGACTGGTCTAGATGGAAGTGTTTTTAAAATCTTGCTGCAGTGGGAACAATGTTGTGGGGTCTTTGAAGCTAAACGCATACTTTGAATCATTTTGCTGGATGATCTTCCTCTGATTGACCACGAAGCAATAACAGAGTGGTGGAACAAAATGGCTAATCAGTATATTATTTTATTACTTATTTTTTTAGAAACTGACCTGTTCAAGTAGCTATGATGAATTCGAATAATTATTTTGGCCCAAACCTATGATAGACAAACATCAGACACAATATTAAAACTACTAACATACTATAGTAGCACCTGTTAAGCAAATGAAAAATTGCTTCTTGAAGTCGTTATTAGCAGGAACATTGGGCAAGTGTAAGGATCTGAGTGTAGATCAGAGCCAAATAATCTAAAGATTCTTTCAAAACTTTTCCAGTACGGCAGGTCTTGTATGGTTGGATGTTTCCAGTATATGCAGTGTTTGGTTCCTACAAAAGGTGGTCTGAGGGACACAACCAGTGATTGTATGGCAGTAGACTAAATGATGTGCATGGGAAGTGGGGGCTAGTCTGTGTGGTCCAGTCCCTCAGAAGAGTTGCTGTAGTACAAATTTCTGAAAAGGTCATGTTGCATCCAGTAGATTCTAACCCCTGTCCACTGCTTAAAGTCCCTACAGTGTACAAATAATCACACAAACGAGATTATAATGTATTTGAAAGTGTGGCCTGGTCTGATGAATAATGTTTTCTTTCAAATCTTGCCGACAGCTGGATATGTGTGTATTGTTACCAAGGGGCGATATGTCACCAACATGCACTGTGGGAAGTAGGCAAACCAGAGAACATAGTTGCAGACCAATTACACTCCTTGGAAATGTTTGAGGAACGTGACGTTGAGTTCATAGTTGTTGACTCGAAATTCTCCAGATTTCAATCTGGTGGTTAGGGAGCTGCTTCTTTGATCAGAAAGTGGGTTTGAATCCCAGGACTTCCAGTGGCAGTGAATGGGTTAAATGCAGTGAAAGAATTTCACACTGTGCATACTGTGTGCCGTGGCATGCTGTCTTCCCGCATGACAATCATGGCCACTTTACACTTAATTTGTAGGATGTGCGCGACAAAGCAGACTGAAACACGTCTGCCTAGTAACTAAAAGGATCTGTGCCTGGTTTCTTTCTCTAGCAATTAGGCTGAAATTAATTTGTTGCAATTTGCCAGATTGTAATCAAATCAGTAGGTAAATGTTCAGTGTGGTTGCTATATGTGGTCAAACAAAAAATAAGTGGCCCTTTAAAACATCAGCAGTTTTTATTTACTTTACACTCTGTCTATAAATGAACATGACCTGTAGAAATACAATTAAAGGATGACCTTAAGGGCACATAACAAAGCAGTATAATGAGCTGTTAAAGTAAACCTGTCTGATAATGAAAAGATGGCATGTCTTCAGACTTTACAGAACAAAAAGTGTTAAATTATATAAATATACTTTATGAACTCTACACTAGAAGGAAACATTCATTAATTGTACCAGGATGTGCAACATGATATAAAGTCATTTTTACATAAAAAGTTTGGAAATGTTGTCAGTTAGAAAACATGAATACTGTGCAAAATGCATCGCTGGATGAAAAAATTGCCACTGCAGAAATATTCAGGTTTTCGGGTTTTGTCTTTTTATGGGTGTAAAATTGTTTGCAGTCTCTCTTTTTTTCCCCCGGATCTATATTAAGTGAATTAACTGTCATGTCCATCATTTGAAATCACCAACTGCCTTGACATTCTGGCTTTTTTGACTAGTGTGTGCAGAATACATATTTTGAGAGTTTGATCTCATGAATGTAACTTGGTGAAATTATCCTTCTTGCATGAGCATTTACAAACGTGTCTTCTGCCTATTATTCTAATCACTTTCTTCCTTTACTTCTTCCCAGGCGTGTAAACCTCATCCCAGTGGAGGAGGAGGTCTGACTGGGCCTCATGGCTCTGGGCAGTCCCTGCCCCCCCATGTGAGTCCCCTTGGCCAGGCAGAAGAGCAGTCCAGCCCAGCCAAGAGAAAGAGGACATCCAGCCCTGCAAAGGTGCATAAATCTCCTTTCTGAAGTACATAGCGTTTAAACTTAAGAATACTGTTCAGTCAGCATTAAAAGTTTAATGATACACAGTGTACATTTTGTGTCCGTCCGTCCGCCCCCCACCCCCCACCCCCACCCCCTTACAGAGTTCTACAGAGTGGAGCAATAGCTCAGCACAACAACAGGCTCCAAACTGGTACCTGTCACCTCAGAAACTACAGGTGAGTTGACATGCAGATTAGTAGGAAATTAATAGGAAAAAACACATTCAGTAAAACACGCGAACTGCTTCACAGCTTCAGTATCTCACAGATTTTTTCTGAGAACTGAACTAATAATTGTTTGCGGAAACTCCCATAAAATTGCGGAAACTGCAGATATGCTGTGCTTTTTTTTGTGTTTTTTGTTTTTTTTGCGCTTTTGTGACATCCAGGCCTCGGATGCAAGGCAATCAGACGCACCTGAACGGAATGAGCCTCCAATGCTCAGCGGCGTGCCCAAACATGAACAACTCCGCATGAAGACAAGGGGGGTGGCAGACAAGGCCTGGATGTCATGGGTTTTTGTGACAATATATAATTTTTCATGCAGTTTAGTGTTAAATATTTTAAGAAAAATAAAATATACTAACTTTGTAAAATAAATATTACATTTCCATATAAAATACAACTATACCTATTTTAGAACTGTCCAGAGAACACAAATGCTTCTTGGGATGGCCGGAGGTTTGAAAGAAGCCAATCCGAGATATTTGTAAATTTTTCCTTGTTGCTGATTGTCTCCTGCCCTGTGATGCAGTTGGGCTGGACAAATGTTTAGCAATTCCTGTTAGGGAAAACAAAAGTTTTGGGGACAGTGTGGGGACAAATTGAAGCATATTTATGGTTTGTTGGAGCAGCCTGACAGTATCTGGGGGAAATAAAGGCATGATTTTTTTATTTGTTAGTTTTTTGTCATAATGGCGATATAGTGCATGTCAGTGTTTCATAGATGAAGGAAAGCTATTTTAATTGTATTTAAATGTGCATTGAATTAAACTTTGGGACCCATAGTGACACTTGGATGTTTTACATCTGACAATGGAGAATCTGGGCAAGATCAAGCATTAGACCTAACAGTTTATTTCTAGCAGATACTGGACCTCTGTTTTTACTTTTTAAAATTACATCTAGTCTTTTAAATCTTAATGCAGTCCTGGGCCTTATTTAATCTATGTTTATCAATTGGGTTGGCAGTGATATAAAGTTGTGTGTTGTCTGCATAGCAGTGGAAGCTAATTCCATGTTTCTGGATAATCATAGTTAATGGGAGGATGTAAAAGGAAAGTGACCGTCATAGGTGAACACACCACAGCACACATTTTGAACAGCATGGAATTCCTCTGCATTTTAACCTATACACAGAGTAAAGCAGCAGGCAGTCAGGAATGATCTAATCCAGACTATATTATACAGGCTGGAAAACCTGATTAGAGTGGTCAATGGTCTTGAATGCTGCGCTAACCAATTAGCAGAAGCCACAAAGAAACAAATCCTTTGAGAGCTCACATGGATCAAGAATAAAAGAATAAAAAACAATTACAGTTGCTTAACTGCCCATTTAAAGTTGTTTAGGGGATAACCAAAACTTAGTGTGGAGTTTAATACTGCTACTTGTAGGAATAGAATAGAGTAGACAAATAAATGAATTCAAAGTGAGAATAATTGTAGAGTTGTTGAACTGGAGTCGTACTTCTAATTTGAATTTCTTGTCTAAAGATTTCAACCTTATTGGGGAAAAGTCCATAAAGTTGTTGCGGCTTTAGTTTGCAGGTACATGTGGTTCTACACCTTTCTGGTTCCTAGTTAGTTTAGAGACCCGAGACTATTCTTGATGGCTTCCACAAGGTGTTTTATAACCATGTACATCAAAATAGTCTAGGAACTGGCTGAATTTTGAAGAACTCTGAATATGAGGAGCTTGTTTTATGTACATGAGGTTGGCCTCATTTAGGGCAACAAATTCATCAGATCTGATCCAGGTCTCTGTAAGGCGTCAAGATACTAATCAGTTATTTCGTTACCTGAAATAGATTTTGGAGCAAGTTATCTGATGTTTACCAGCCCTAGCTTGAGATGTAAGGCGCAGAGCTTGCTAGTTATTTGAGAGATTTATCAAATTATTCCAAAACAATTTCCTACTTTTCTGTTTAGTTCAGGGGGCACGGACAGTCTCGATGCATATGAGAAGAGGTGGTTCTGTCCTGGGCTAAGAGACCAGGCTTGCTCCTGACCAATTGTCACTACATTGGTTTTAAAGCACCGCTTGAACATCCAGCAAATTGTCACTTCAGGCCTGCTGAAGGCCTCTGGGATGCACCCCACTGGGATGAGGCCAGAGAACATTATGGCATCTGACATAATCTAGGTTAATTTGCACAGCTCTTTAACTGTACTTTTAATGATATTTGACCGCTACAGATGAATATCATTAGTAGCTACATATAAATTATCTATAAAAGCACAAAGCTTGGATCAGTTCCATCTGATACTCAGCAGTAAAGGTAATGGATCAAAAAGCTCAATTACTGGATAGGATGTCATAAATAAAAATGTAACTTTTTGGGTCTTTTTGTAGTTATTGGAACAGATGCGGGCCAACAAGGCAAACCTGAAGCCAGTGCAGATGCAGAGGTTGGAGCAGCTGGAAGCGCAGCTTTCTGCCATGCAATTGCACCAGCAACAGGTACACTCATCAGTGTAGATATTTAGGAGTCTCTTGTGAATATATTCCTGCTGTTTCTTTCAAATATTAATTTAGAATGTATGAACTGTTTGGTCTGTTGATAATCTATACCCTTATATTTTTCCGTGTATAGATGAGACAGAATGCGTCTGGGCAGGTACGGCCCACTCACCCTAATGGCCCAACGGCCGGTCCATCACTGCCTGTGCAGCTCCCCTCTCGCAGCCCTGTTGTGCGCCCTCCCTGTACTGCTCAGGCGCTAGCCAATGGGCCCTTCCTTGCCAGCCTCAGTTCAGGCCCCCGCACTGGCCCTCACCCACCTTCTGTTGGCAATAATCACACACCAGGACTGGGAACCAATGGAGACGTGCCTTACCTGCACCCTAACGCACTACCTCACAACTGCACAAGCCTGGACAACGCGTGGAAGAGCCAGCATCACAACTCCACTCAGGTCAACCCTCACTTACTCCTGCTCCATTGTGATTGAATTGTTTTTTTGTTTGTTTGTTTGTTAGTTAGTTTGTTTCTTTTTCTTTTCTTGTGTTTCATCATTATTGTTTAGACCTTGACAATAAGCCTTTTGCTCTCATTGTACAGGGGCTTCAGAAAGGTTCGCATTGGGCGGGTCCTAATGGAGACCAGGCTCTCTCTTCCAGCGGTTTGGCCGATAGTGGCCCTCACAATCAGGTTGGACATTCCTCCACGACCCCTGTTGACCCCTCTGAGCCTGCTGTCAATCACCTTTCCTCGCCAGCTCCCTCTTCTGCCTCCTCTCCTGCTTCCTCCTCCGTACACACAGCTACCTCAGGTGCCCCCTTGACCAAAGAGAGTGACCACCTACAGGGCAACGGTTCCACTGCCGCCAACCACCACAGCCCCAACCACACCCCCACCTCCACCTCCACTTCTGGTTCGCCAGCCGCCCAGTCCTCAGACAATCCCCAGCTCTCTGCTCTGCTGGCGGACAAAGAGAGTCCTGCTACGGGACCCAGAGTTAACCATATCCACCCAGGTGTCCCTCTCCCTGCTCCTGGCAGCTCGGCTGCGTCTTCTCCAGCTTCAGCCCTTTCCACCACTTCTCCATCACCCCGTGGTAATGAGCTAACAGCCAGCCTTAACAAGCCCGGCCCCACCACTCCGGGACTCCCACCCACCGTCACCATAAATGGGAGTGGAGGAGGGCTCTGTTCTGAGGACTCTCAGAGCCCATTAAAGGCTGAACCACCAGAGGTTTGTCTCAAGACAGCTCCTCCGCGTAGATCCACTCAGTCGTCATCTACAGTATCCATTTATCCAACGTCTTCAGACATCCTTAAAGCTTGCAGGTGAGTTGAGCATTTCTGTTCTTGTTGTATGCCTCCCTCTTGTGGTAGGTTATCATTTGGTTTTTAAAAATATATCATTTAGAATTGTAATTTTGCATTGGTCTACTGTATATGAAGAGTTTTATCCCATGTCCCTATTTCAACTTTTGCCACTTGAATTATCCTCCTGTAGAGCATAATCCAATTTTTTGTAAATACCTGGTCATATTGGAACAGTTCATTGCATTTTTTAAAAACAGAATTCTTGTCATTCTTAAGTGTAGTTGGATTTTTCTCGGCCTTAAAACAAAAAAAAAATTGACCAGTAATATGCTTCACTCTGCACCCTAATTGAGCATGCTTAGAATCTGCCCCCAGTACCCCCAATCCCTTTCCCCAGCAAGTCCAGTTCTTGTTGATTTTAGAGAATGCAGAATCTCTAGTTTATTTTCATGATGCAATTAATGCTCATGGATTCCATGGACTCCATTTGTTTTGCGTTTTTGCCTAAGTTGTGACTGTTGTGCAGAAGCATGTTTGTGTGCATGTCAATTAACTTTTGGTTACTTAAAGCTCTTCCTCATGCAGAAATCTTGGGAAGAATGGTCTGTCAAGCAGCAGCATTCTCCTTGATAAGTGCCCACCACCCCGCCTTCCTCCTCCTCCGTCACCTCCTCTGCCAAAGGACAAGCTTAACCCCCCAACACCCAGCATCTATGTGAGTTTACAACCACTGTTTTAAGTAAGACATGCAGAACATGGACATCCACGGTTTGTCATGTAATGACTATCATTTGGTCAAATCAAGGTTACAGTAATTCCGTTTGCATAATTTTTCTGTGTTGCAGCTCGAGAATAAAAGGGATGCATTCTTCCCCCCTCTGCACCAGTTTTGTACCAACCCATCCAACCCAGTCACAGTAATTCGTGGTCTAGCAGGAGCTCTCAAACTGGGTAAGAGGACAACATTATATTTGTCTGTGTGTGTCTTGTGTGTTCTTAGACAAATGTTCGCTTAGCTTTGTATTGTTGCAAAGTCCATTTTAATGATTGAGCAAATGTGTGTTTTGGGATGGAGGATGGCAGTTTATTTTATTGTGAATTCTGTGAATGTATTGAAGGCAATATCTTGGAGTCAGTTTCACATTAAAAGGGGAAGCACTCTGAACATAACGTGGCACAAATTAAAGATGAAATTGAAATTAAATGTTGCTAACCGAATTTAAAAGATGCAGGTCTCATGTCGCTATCATAGCTGCTATCGAGGTAAACAAAACTCCTGTCAATCTTTCTGTCTCTTTACCTGACAGAATTTTGACTTAATTTATTTGTAAAAGGGGGTCTTTACATGTAAAAAGTGGAATATTTGCTGAATATATTGCTGAATATATGAACAGGGTTCCCACGGGTCAGGGAATTTCAGTAAAGGCATTTCCAGACAGGGAATATAAGGGAATTTGATCCTTTGGGTGCCAAGTCAGAGAATTATCAGAAGTCAGAGAATTATAAGGGATTTTTTTTTATAGCATATAGTGCTGTAGGTGAAATGTGTAAATGTGTGTTTACGCGTCTTTGGTTTTGTTTTGCACAATGTTCTGGAACACAAAATCTTGGCGAAGTCTGTGTCAACATTTGTCCTTACAGTTGCTAACTTGCCAAACATGCCAGGTAAATGTACATTTCAAGATATTTGGGTTGAAAATAGAGTGTAAGGACTGATTCACCCAAAGGGATGATGACAGAAGAGCAAAATGTAAAGTATGTAAATCGGTCTTACTTCTCTCCAGTATGGGAGTGTGTGCACTGACGGGCCTTGTGACTGAAAAAGCATGTTGCAAAGATGAAGAACCTGAAAAGATCCACCTCCTTTTAACTTCCCATCATTGCGCTTCTCTAGCTGTCCACATCAAGCAGCTTAGTAGCATACAGAGCTGCTTTGTTCAGAACGGCCCATTTTACCGCAGCCATTTCTAGATAAAACATACATGTAGGGGATGTCAGAGATGGAGTTGTGAGGTTTTGGTCCATTCAACACGCCGAGCTGATTTTATTCAACAACGATGTAATGATTCTTCTTTTCACGACAGTTAATTACCTAACATTTCATATATGATAAAATGTATTAAAATGCACAAATTATCATTTTAAAATATTTAAATTATTCAAACCAGATTTTCAGCTGAAAGAGAACAGATCTAAAATGCGCCGAAATAGAACACAAAATTATTTATTGTCGTTGGGAACCAGTTCATATGTAATTGCTGTTCATTCTGAGTATACAGAGGTGGTAAAACACCCACAGGCATCTTTGTTACAGGTCTTAATGCTGGAAAAAGGAAAGTCTTCTCAGTCACACTGATGCTCTCTATATATAGGAAGTTATGAAAATGAAAAAATTCACAAATGCCGATTAAAACGTATAAAATAATAATTTCATCACCACACTTTTTGTTATTTAACCTTAACCAGAAGTGTTATCATGCCTTGATATTGTGAACTATATATTATGATCATTTTATTGCATTGTGTGAACAATGTATTTATCAGCCTTTTCTGGTTTTCAGTACTGATTTCGTCTGTGTGTTCTGAATTTTGGTTTCGACCAAGAATCACTGGTTGTGTGACTGCCCTCATCTGGGTTTTGGGTTTTGTTTTTTACAGTTGGTACACTGTCTTGTTTTGATTAATAGACAGTAAAATGGTATCACACATTTTTGTGCCCACACACATACACTCATGCTCTCTACCTGCATTTCCCTTTCATGTCTGCAGACCTTGGTCTGTTTTCCACCAAGACTTTAGTGGAGGCTAACCCAGAACACCTGGTGGAGGTGCGAACACAGTTGTGCCAGCCAGCCGATGAGAACTGGGATGCCACTGGCACCAGAAAGCAGTGGAGATGTGAGAGCAGCCGTTCCCTTACAACTATTGCAAAGTATGCCCAGTACCAGGCATCATCTTTCCAGGAGTCGCTACGGGTATGGTGCTACATTTAAAAATATGCTAGCTTTTGTGGGTTTTTTCATTGAAGTGTTTTTTTAATTTATTTTTTGGGGGTTTGAATAACAATTCATTTGGCCCTACAAGTAGGATGCCTTTTTTCTTTTGTTGACTGACATGACAACTGAAATTGAAGTTTAAGTTTTTTATTGCCAGGATTTCAGCGTCAAAGTATCATAATATTTATTTGAATAAAAAATGCCTGAAGGTCTTAATGTTCCCCCAAAATTGCATTCTTTTTTCTACTAATTGATTACATTTGGAAGAATTTTCTCCTAGTCTAGATCCAGTGAGTTTTTGTTTACCCTACCAACAGTTGTCAGTTATTTTAAACAGCATTTAAGAAATTTCTCTAACTAGTATATAAAAAAAAAGAAGAAAGAAACAAAACAAACATTAAGAGAATCACACTGAGTTATGTTATATGAAACTGTTCTTTAAACAAGTATTTTTGGGCATTTCAGGAGGAGAATGAGAAAAAGGGCCAGAAGGAGCTCTCGGATTCTGAAATGTCCTCATCAGAAAAGTATGTATTGATATTATATTTATATAAATGTAAAATGTTTTATATGAATTACGTTTTTTTTGTGTCTATGTTTTTACTGAATCTTCCCCACTCCTTTCTCACCAGTGTTGCTAGAAGACGGAAAGGCCCTTTCAAGCAAGTTAAGTTTGGGACAAATATTGACGTTTCAGATGAGAAAAAGTAAGTAGATTCATTTACGTATACTTTGTCCACAAAACAAGGTACCTGAGGTAAACCCTACTTTGCATGGTTGTTGTGTGCTCCCCCTGCAGGTGGAAGCTGCAGCTACAGGAGCTGAGTAAGCTGCCTGCGTTTGCTAGAGTGGTGTCGGCAGGGAACCTTCTTAGCCACGTTGGGCACACCATTCTGGGAATGAACACTGTTCAGCTCTTCATGAAGGTCCCTGGAGGTAGAACACCGGGTCAGTAGCACTACATTTGGGTGCATTAACATGTTTACTTATTTCAGCTTCATCTCCTTTGGGCTTAACTCATGACCTTTTGTTTGTCTAGGTTCTAAACTATGTTGTTATAATATGGATGTGTATATCAGTACCTGTAGCAAGTGATTTTTGTCCATCTTCAGGTCATCAAGAACATAACAACTTCTGCTCAGTGAACATCAACATTGGGCCAGGGGACTGTGAGTGGTTTGCTGTGCCTGAGCCATACTGGGGAGTCATGAGTGAATTCTGTGAAAAGAACAACATCAATTTCCTAATGGGTTCATGGTGGCCTAATCTGGAGGACTTGTATGAGGCTAATGTGCCAGTTTACCGGTTTATCCAGCGTCCTGGAGACCTGGTATGGCTCAACACTGGCACAGTGCACTGGGTCCAGGCCATTGGCTGGTGCAATAACATCGCCTGGAATGTGGGACCACTGACTGGTATGTTTTTGGGTGTCTGTTATTCACACACCCATTGTAAGGATATAATTGTTCGTTTGTAATGGGTGAATGGAAATAGGACAGTGTGAGATGGTAATGATGTTAGCATTGGCTGCTGCTACAATAATGCTACTATACCACATGAGATTTGCAGTAATGTTAGTGGCAAATTAGTGTTGGGTTACGTTTACATTTTAGGGTAGCTATAGCTTCCGAACATTTGTTCAATGTTCAGCTTTCCTCTTTATTTGCATGTTGATTAGCATGTTTGTTTCAGTCAACATTTCAATTCAGTGATTTTGAATATCAGTTAATGTTAGCTTTGTGTTGAGCTGTTAGGATCCTGTAGAACAGAAGTAATTTTAGTTGTAGTATTCGTATTTAGCTTTTAATAGAACTAGTTGTTAAGTAGAACTAATGGTTTGGTGAAGAGTTGTATAAAAAGTGATACTGGTAGCTGTTATTTAAAAAAAAAATGATGTGGGAGGGAGATGGTTATGTAGTGAAAGTGAACGTTATAGTAGAAACTCACTTAATTGCTTTTATTAATGAGGTTGGGTCTTCTCCACAGCACATCAGTATAAGCTGGCTGTGGAACGCTATGAGTGGAACAAGCTCCAAAGTGTCAAGTCAGCGGTTCCCATGGTGCACCTCTCATGGAATATGGCAAGGAACATCAAAGTGTCTGACCACAAGCTCTTTGAGATGATCAAGTGAGTTCATTCCTGCTTAGAGATACCTTCTTGTTACTTTGTCCATGTTTTTCTAGTGCAGGCATCACCACATAGTGGACCTTGGTCCAGATCCGGCCTAAGTGTTAGTTCTTCCCAGACCAATGACCAGTCTGGTAAATTCATAAGATTCATTTTATGGAGCATTATTCTGGACTATTGGCTATTGACAGCGGGGGTTCTTTCAGCTCCTACACGGCTCTTAGTTTATCATCATCTGTAGTGTTGTGGGGGTCGGCTTTTTTTAAACGCCTGCCCCAAACCCACCCGTCAGGAGATCCAAAAATAAATTAGTTATGCATTCAGTTCAATTTTGTGGAAACCGTATGAAAATGTGGACATAAGGGAAGGCTATAAGACACAAGATGGACTTCAGTTCAGACCTTCTACTTGGACGAAATTTAATAACTTTAGCCTCAGCGACTTTTAATTTAATACCCCTGCTCTAGTACATACTCATACTCTCGCTCTGGATTGCTGTAGATGTTTTCATCTGAAGGGCTGTAACAATGTGCAGAAAATGCCTTTGGGAATAATGTATGCCTTGTCCTCAATGGGAATTACTTTACCTTAATTTGATGCAACTGCTCTAGGGTGGTCAATAATTTGTAAATTTCTGTGTTGTCCTGTAAAAAGAATTGGTTGTCTTTCTTTAGTTGTGACTCAAGGGATGTGATTGTTGTTGTTTCCAGGTTCTGCTTGCTGCGGACGCTGAAGCAGTGTCAGACAGTAAAGGAGGCACTGGTGGCATCAGGAAAGGAGACTATTTGGCATGGAAGGAGCAGAGATGAACCTGCACGCTACTGCACCATCTGTGAGGTGGGTCATTGAAAAATAAAAATTTGCACTTTTGTTGTGGAACATTATTAACAGCAAACCTTGCAACAATATCTATGTCATATTGTGCCAAAGACTGGTTATATGAAGTAAATCTGATTTTTTAGGTGGAAGTTTTCAATCTTCTGTTCGTCACAAGAGAAAGCTACTCCCGGAAGACATTTGTCTTTCATTGCCAGGACTGTGCACGCAAGGGCAGCAGTGACCTGGATGGCTTTGTGGTGCTAGAACAGTACAGGATGGAGGATCTCATGCAGGTCTATGACCAATTCTCATTAGTAAGTTCTATTCCTATTTCTTGTCATAAATAAGGCTGACTAGACTTTGCATTTATGTGTAGCTCTAATTAAGA
Source organism: Rhabdalestes septentrionalis (assembly GCA_037832545.1). Lineage (NCBI taxonomy): Eukaryota > Metazoa > Chordata > Actinopteri > Characiformes > Alestidae > Rhabdalestes > Rhabdalestes septentrionalis. Next base: position 4,515,294 of record JBBMFX010000101.1, on the reverse strand, counting down.
TTTACGGTCATATTTATATATACAAATTAAAAATGAATGTCAATAAAATGAATGGGGGTTTGGGGGAAAATAGCTCGTGAACTTTTGTCTTGTTTGTTTCAGGCTCCTCCCCTGCATTCATCTTCATCTTGACATTAAGACTCTGTAGTTGTGGAAAAATATCGCATTACAGGAACTTTATAAAAATGGACCATTTCTGATATTCAGGAAAGTTGAGGCAGTCTGGTGCATGGCTGGTGACCATGGGCTGCCAGCTGAAGCGGCTGTGTGTCTATGCAACCTGTTGATAACCTGCAGCGTGTCGTGTTGGCCTACAGGGGGCGGTAGTGGATGCACTTCCTTTCCCCAGACCTCACCCCTCTCTACGGCTCGGCTCTGCTTCTCTACAGATATTAAATCAATACATGGGGTAGAAAATTATGGGGAAAAATTGTACATATTGTCTGTCACAACTGGCATTGTCACTTAAAAGACTACTGACTTGAGACATTCTCCCTCTCCCAATTTTCCTTTTTTCCGTTCCTTTTTTGTATTTTGTTAATGGGCTGAGAAATGATCCTTTTTCCTTGTGTCTCAAAGGTCGTCCCTTACATGAGGGAGCACTAGCCTAGCTGGTTTTTGTATGGTAGATAGCAATTTTACGACTTCTTTGGATGGCAAAATTTACAAAAATAATTTTAAAAAAAACTTTGTAATGTGAAGATTTAGGTGATATAATTTTTTACTGCTTTTAAGTTTTGTCTTGTTATATGTTCAATATTTGTTTATGTAAGAAAAAGGAAAACCATTTAAGAAAAAAATTAACAGCCAAGTCACAAAGAAAAATGGATTGCACATAGACTAAGGAATAAAATTTAAATTGTGATTCTTTTCGTTGGGGGGGGGGGGGGGGGGGGGGGGGGGGGGG
>JBBMFX010000101.1:4475056-4491093 GCA_037832545.1 Rhabdalestes septentrionalis | reverse complement strand
CACACACACACACACACACACACACACACACGTACGTACGTACGTACGTACGTACGTACGTTTTGGAGCTGCATTTTGCTCCCTTGAGAATGCCTGTTACAGAAATACAGCTTCCATGCATGCACATTTTTGCTCTCAGATCAAAATTATACATTATATTAACAACTGCTCTTTATAGTGGAAACTAACATGGGTATAATTTGTGCAGGGATGTTTTTGCTGTTAACTGTGACAAAAAATTATTCACTTTTGCCAAATCTGAATGCTGGTCAACTATGAAAGAAACACAGAAGTCACTTGATATAAATAAACTCAACAATGCTTTTTCTATTAACATTCATCATGGGCAAAGTCAGGTTGCTTTATATTCATGATATATTTTCTTTCATATAGAAATCTGCAATGAACAGAACATGAAGTATACAGTCAGAAAATGTACAAAATAGAAATTGGCATGATCAGGTCATAACCCAAGTGTTTATCACATGATGTTTCAGTATGTCGTAACAAATGCACACTATACAAATAACAGCAAAATAAAACAGTATCCATCTACACAAACAAATAATAATAATAAAAAGATATATTAAAATGATGAAAAATAAAAATGGAAAATGTAATGACTTCAAATAATATTACAAAACATTCAAAGGTAATACAAAAGTATGACTTCAATTTAACTAAAAAAACTGAACAGTGAGTTTGTAATCATTGTAGCAGAGCCAACCTTCCTTTGGAGAAAGCCCTTTACGGGGAGATGGGTCTCAAAGGAAGTCAAACTCAAGTGCAAACTCTAGACTGAAAACAAAATATACTTAATCATGCATACTGTAATTAGCTTGTTACCATTTCATTCTCATGCTAAGGTCTTTTACACATTTTTTTGATTGTCCTACTGTTTTCTGCTGTTAAATTCCCATATAATTAAGGAGAAAAATCTGTACAGCTGATAAGTTGTAAGGCAACGTTCTGGGCCTTTCCTTTAGAAATTCAGTTTATTGTAATATCAGTGGTACATTTCCTTCAGTGACCAAATCCATCATTCAGTCTGCCCCACAATTTCATTCACAAAGTCAAAGAGATGAGTTAATGAGATTGAGTTTAATATAGTGTTGCAGAACAGGATGCAAACCCATGCTTTGCGTAGGTCATTTTTCCTCAATTTTTATCATATCAGTTATGTCTTCTGAGCTCTCAAATTTAGCAGCTGACTTTTCTCTTGCCATGCACATGCCAGTTTAATAATTTCTTAACAGTGATGGCCATCTCATGTTTCTGTTGCAAAAGATGCATTGAGTGATTTAACACTTAGCTGGCTTTACTATTGAACTGCTGGTCATACTGGTCGGTCCTACTGTTTTATTGGCAACTACTGTTTGAAGCATTTGTACAGCATATCACTTAGGAAAAAAGGTTGTCAGTTTCTGACAAATTATGGGTTAGACTTAACAGTCAACACCACTGTCCAAGTAAACATGCTGAAAGATTTTCTGCCATTTGCAAGCTTGCCCACCATCCACTTGAATAGACTGGAATGATGGATAATGTCCTACTTTCTCTTTAAAAAACTGACTTAAGGCAGAGCTCCTTCGATTTGTTCCTAAAAATCCACCAGCTCTCAGTAAAGGCACACACACTCATATGGTTAAAACCACTTCTGAACCTTCGAGGTGAAAATGAGACAGCACCCTCAGGTGGCGAAACTCACTTCACTCATCTGCAGTCCCTATGCTTTACTATGGAGGTTAACAAGCAAGATCTGCAAAAAAAAATATCTAGTGTCCTCAGTAAAACAGATTCTGGTTTGCCTAAGAAGGGCAGTAAGACACTTCACCTCTCTTTACATGTCTCCTTCCATCCCTTTGTCCATTATTCTCTCTTCTTCTCTTGCTCTGAATGATAAACTACTGGCTGAAAATACTAGGCCACAACACGTGATAGGCTGTTGGTCAGTTAGGGTCACCATCATAGGCGCCTCCAATAAACATCTTGGGCTTCTGCAACTGGCACGCTTTGCCTGGGGCCACAGTGCTAGTGGGCTATTAGCTCTAACATTTTCAGTTAGGCTTTCTGCCTTGTTGCTCCCCCCAATCCCCCTCCCAACTGCCTTCTGGGGTGACTAACACTGCCCTCAGTCAGGGGAGACAAAAGGAAACACCCTGTGGACCTCACAAGTGTACTGTTGGAATCCGGCTTGGATCCAAACTGCAGGACCATTACAGTGGTGGTTCTTCTTCCATGGGCTCATCTTCGGTCCTGGAAAAGAAAAAAATTATTCTACAAATTTGCTTACTTTTCTTTTTACTAGCACATAGAAAAATAGCGCATACTATAATGGTACAGAGCATATAGTAACTAAAACATAAATCCCTGCCAGGAGTAAGACTGGTTTGCCCTAACATTCAGGCATCCATAACCCCTTAATATTTTGTTTTCGATTTGCCAGCCAGCTTGACACAGATTAAAGGAAAATTTAGTTCAGAACTTCCTGATTGTCAAAATTTTGCACACAAATATGTTTTATTGTGCATGTTTAATGAGCATAAATACACATGTGGTTTTCTAGTGGCTATATGGTGTATATTTGTGCATAAAGGTAGACTAAACCTCTTAGGCTGTACCTTTTTTCCAAGGTTGCCACAGACAGAGAGGCCATGGCACTGACAGTCTCGTTCTCCTCTGTGTCACAGCACTCAGCATCCAGCAGAGAATAGCCCACTGTGGATACGTACCTCTGAACTGACCTCCAGTACTTACCTAACCCCAACCCAATCCAAAACACACATTTACACAAAACACTGTCAGTTCAAGTCTTGTGTGTCAAGGAAAGAAAACACATTTTTTCTGATTTAATACAATAAATTAATTAAAGATTAAGTTCACTAGAACTTATCACAGGCATGACTTATTTTCTATTACTTGGTTAATACTTGTTTCAACCTTGCAAATTAAGGATTATACCAATTTCTTTAGTTCCTGCCTGGTCTTTTACACACTGAGAACCCATTTTGGCATTATTTTTTATTAAGATTCAGGTCTACTTATTTTGCTGGTCAGTCAAACTGTCCTGTGGATGCTGGCATTTTTTTTTATATGAAATGCAGGTTGGGTAGATATATAGGCTTGTTCCACTTCAGAAAATGCAGACAAGGCACAAAACAGAAAAAGTTAACACAAATTGTTTGACTTGTTCCTAGAAAAGAAATAAAGAGACAATAAAACTACTCTACTAAACCTTGGGTGTAAAAACAGCGGACAAACAGAAAAAGAAAAAAAGAGTTTCTTTCCTTTCCTTAAGTTTACCTGATCTCTTAGCCACCTGAATCCATATACTATGTTAATAAATTAGGAGAGGCTAGTGGTTACCAACCAGAAGAAATCACAGAAAGTAGACAGAATAGGAAAGTTCATACTGTGATCTTTGAAACTTGTTAAGTAAAATGAACAAATATTATTTTAAAATAATTTGTTCATTTCATTCATTGGAAATAGTATGGTGCTGTTGACAGAAAGAAGACTCAGATGCTTAGCTTAATTTGGAAAAGTATAACATACAAGTCCACGTTTAATCTCTCAAGCAACATTTTGGACCATATACTAATGAGTTATTTTTTAATGACTAACTTCTAGGGCTCTGCACCTATGAATATAACATGTCCTTCTATTAATTCCATGATGGCTATTCACTTAAACCCACCTTGTGTGGACTCGTTCCAATGGAAAAGCAAATTATACATCCATTCAATGGTCTGCACTGTTTCTTTCTTAGAGAATGAGTTCTTTCTAAGAGAATGTGTTGCTATGGTTTTTATTTACTTTTAGGTTATGTATATATCATCTGAAAATGTTTGTGTATATTTAATAGGCATATTTGCGCAGTGACCTGTTTACTGTTTTAAAAAGACCAGACAAGCTATCTCATAGCTAATTAACGCCTAATTAGATTTTTTGCTAATTTGTATAATATGCTAAATCAACTTTTGCCAACTAGTCCCTGGTTTTTTGACACATTTGCACAACTGTGGTCTCGTTGGAATTGCAAGACACTCATTGGCAATAATTATCAAAGACATGATAATTAGTGTGCTTTGATCGTCCACATCAAATTTGGTTAAATTTGGCCACTTGGTGATGCTATGGCAAAGTTCCAATCTTTGCAATGTTTTTTTGCAATAACTCATGAAGCGTGAGTAAAACAAAGAAGATTTTTGGACTGTTAATAACTGCCAAAAGATGGAAATCTTAAAATATGCAAGTCATTGTCTTGACCCCTTGTGTTTGTGCATGATTTCCATGATAAGGAACTGGCATTTTTTCAAACTAGTCCTAAGTTTTTGATTGCACCGTTGCAAGACCTCTGCTACTGTAATCACTGAAGTCCCTAGACAAATAATTATCGAAAACATTTTGAAATTCCTGAACAACATGGCCACTGTAGATGGAAAGGTGGAGCTGGGTGTGGCTTAATTGAAGCAAATGGAGCTAGATCAATAACACAGTGTCAGATCTGCACCAAACTCGGATCATATGTGTAAAGCAACAATAGGAATACCTGTGCTAAATTTGGTGCTGATCTGCCAATGGGGGGCGCTATAACAGAAAACTGAACTTTTTGCTACATCTGGTACACAATTCACACCATTCAAAGCGTTGTAAATTGAGAGATGTTTAAGTAGCAAAGGTAAGACTTGCATGAAAATGTCTCTCTGCACATCCTGAAACTTTTATATGCTGCAACATATGCCTTTTGTTGAAATCATTTCACAGTGCAGATGCGCCAAAATAAGTAGAAATCTGTCAAATGTGTGTTTCTAAACACGGTCTAAATCTTGTGTTGGTGTGTTCAAGATTGGTGAAATGGTGGCCAAAAAAGAAGGCCCTGTACCTGCACCCTTGTGGTTTTTAGGCAGATGTGTTTAAAACTGCACCAGTTTGTTTGTAGTGGGTAAATGAACAAACTTGTAAAGTTTTGTGCGCAGTTCATTTCAGTCTGTTTGCGATTGCTCCTGATGTGTACTGTACCAGCAAAGGCCACACGGTGTCACTAGAATCGGCTTAATTGAAGCAAATGGGCCTAGATCTTGATTTGATGGCTGTCACACTGCAGACGGATGCAGGTCAGAGGCCTAACTTGCACAAGGACAATTCTGTGAACATTGGACACTGGGAGCACTACAACAAAAGTTCTTACATGTATTGATATCATTTTACTCAGTTGAGACCAACATTGAGTAATACATTGAGTTTGTCAGATGTAGGTGAACTGACAGCTTGGACTGCTCAGAGCTTTCTGGGCACTCTTGTGAAAGAAATTTTTAGGAGAGTACCTGTACTTAGAGCAGTCCAAGCTGTCAGGCTGACACATGCAAAAAAGACAAGATTTCTGAGCTTTCTGGGCACTATTGCAATAATGCCCTGCAAGTGCAAGGCTGCTTGAACCCGCTCATCGCCGCTCACGGCTATATTTGTAATTATTGTCATAGAGACTCTCATTTTATATAATCCCTGTTTGAGTCTTGCTTCCTCTAGAGGTTTTTTTCCTCCAGTTTTTCCTTGCCTGTGTTGCATTTGGCTTGCTTACTTGGGGCTTGAACTTGGATTCTGTAAAGTCCAACTTAGTATGAGTCCATACTTAAGAGAGACATTTTTGGGGCAGATGGTAGCGGTCTGGGGCAGATGGTTAGGATGTTCGCGCTGTGATCATAAATTCCTGGGTTTGATTCCTGAGACTGCTAGGCACATCTGAGCTACCCTGAGCAAGTTACCGTCCCCGCGCATTGCTCCCCGGGAACCGTGTTCCTGAATGCCCGCAGCTACACTTGGTGAATGGGTTAAAGGCAGAGGAATAATTTCGTGCTGTTCCCGCAGTGGTGTGTTCATGTATGACAGAATGATCACTTTCCCTTATATACAAATACAGAGCAGGATGCAGTGTTGCTTTCGTCATCGAAAAGTGTGAAGAATTATTGTCGTCAAGGAACATGTTTCACGTGACAAAAACGAGACGAGACGCGACGAAAATGCTGGTCATGTGATGATAACGAAATGAAATATATAATATAGTTTTGTTGACGAATAAGAACGAGACTAAATGTGGTTTACAAGATAAAAACTATGCTAAAATGTCTCTTAATTTTTGTTAACTAGAACAAGACATTATTTCCTCTACGATAGGGAGGAGAGAAAAATGTAAAGGATGCTTGAGTTTAACGCCGTTACGTCCCAATACTTTTGTCCATTGAGAGGCACTGGGAATTATAATTTAAATTCTCTGCCTGGACTCGAACCCGACCCAAGCCCGTGATCCAGCATTTGAGTGTCTTGGAGCTCGGAGTGTCAGGTTACTGAACACACCCACAGTTGAGAACGTGTGTTATAACGGCCCACGTATTTTTACAAATTCAGATCTAAATCGGGTTCGGGCCAAAAATTACATGAAAATAACAAAGTCTCACGCACACAGCATTTTGATAAGCTGCCTTTCCTATATCCATGCAAAAAGGCTGATCCTAAATTGTTTTAATTTGGTTGTGTAGACTATATTAGTTCAGGAATAAAAAAATACTTAGGTGGGTTAAGGCCCACACACTGAAGTTGAAGGCTTTTACCAGTTTTACACATTTTTATTTTATGTGCACTTATAGTGATGTGATGTTATTCATTTATTTTATTTACATTATTGTGCGTGTACGTCTAAGTTCTAACATGGTTGGTTGGCAAAATAAGTGTCATAACTTCAAATCAGAGTGTCCATATCTGGAACGGATGTACAGTATTCTTATGTCTATAAGGTATCAATAATATAATCAGAATTATGAAATAGGCTTGACTGAAATTTTCTATTTTGTCTATTTTACTAAGTACTTATACTATTTTGACTGTGTTAAATCGAATGGCATTAACAAAAAAGAAACTAGACGAAAAGTAGACTAAAATGTCATCAGTTTTCATTGACTAAAACTAGACGAAAATAGTCATGGATCATTCTGACTAAACTAAGACTAAAATGCCCAGACTTTTATTCGAATAAAACATGACTAGACTAAAAAGATTATGGACGTTACTAAGACTAATAAAAACTAAAATGAGAGCTTGATGCAAAGACTACACTCAAACTAAAATTGAAACATGCTGCCAAAAACAACACTAGCAGGATGTAATTTTGGAAGATGTGCGGCCCACAAAAACAAACTTGATAAACACTCATATACAAGTGTCAAGTAAATATATACATCCTTTAAAGCAGAAAGCACTCACTCTGGGTTTCTATAACTTTTTCGAAAGAGCTCACTGCATTTGCATTGGGCCTCTGCTTTATTAGCTCAGGGGAGAGGGGGTCCAGCTTCAGCATAGAGAAACACACACAAACACACACACACACACACACACACACACACACACAATCGCATATTAAAAAATAATGTCCCTTGTTAAGTTACCACAAAAACATTGGTTGCAGAGAGTAAACCACAACATTACCATCTATTAGGAACTGTGTAACAAAGCAAAGATTAATAGAGCAAGCATGAGCTCTGTAGTTCATCATCTCACCTCCTTCCCAAGTAGAGCCGATACACAGGCCTCTGAGGCATCGCATATGGCTCTCAGGTCATGACCTCCCTCCAGGGCTAGCACCACACGACCTTCAGCCAAACCTGACAGCTGTTTTGTGAGGTAACCAAAGCCTGCAGCATCCAAGAATGTGAGCAACTATACAACCTTCACATTGTAACAATACAATCAGTGAACTGAATGTGATTTTGATGCTTTGTGATTTATTGTATTGTGATTTTATGACAGTAAATCAAACAGTACAGCCTTAACAATATAGATGAAAATCATATTAATTTTTGCAAACAAAATGTTGGACAGGTACTAGCTGTACTGCCCAATTTGTGCTACTTACACCACTGTTTTTCATTCTGGCTCTATTACAAAAGTTTTCACCAGCTGGTTTAATTTCAGAAAAATTTACTACAATTGGTCAAATGCTAAATTAATTTTACACCTATGTAGATCTAAGTGCTTACATTTCGAGGTGACTTTGTAGCCTCCCAGTGGAGGTGGGTGGCCCTCCACAGCATCGAATCCTGCAGACACCAGCACAACATCTGGGGCAAACTCATTTGCAATGGGCATCACCACTGTCCTATAGATACAGTTAAGATATAAATGAGAACGTAATTTGGCATGCATCTCTCTTAAAGTTTGTTACCCAGTGAAATCTGATACTTCTGAGAGACTTTTTAAATATATAAAATGAATGATTTTGCATTTGGAAAAGACTGAACTGCAATAACACTTTACAGCCCACTGTCACATCTTGGAAAACACAGATAGAATCAATCAAGCTAACCAGCTACATACAACCAACATAACTGCACTTTAAATGTAGGGGGATATCTTTGAAAACCACATTGGCGACACAGCCAAGTTAAACTGTTTGAAAGAAAGTAGTGTTGTAAAAAAGCAATGCTTAATTATGTGAGTGTCCTATTCTGAGAAAATATTGTGCCACATTAGACCAAATAATATGACCAGAGTATTCAGCTGCAAATAAATTAACCAATATGGAACCTAATGACTGAGGGTTAACTGAAGCTATGGTAAATTCATCAGCACCATGATAAAGTGAGGCATGATGTTATAAAATGAATTTTTGAATGAAGCAATGAAGATCTGAGTTGAATGATGCTGTGATGTACGGCTGGGCAATATGGCCTCAAATCTATTTTGCAGTATGATTTGAAGCATGTGAGTTAACAATATATATTGTGATTAATTATTTTCTTTCATATATACACACACACACATGTACACACATGCATATATATAAAAATACATGTGTGTCAAAATGAGGGTTTCTTAACATCCTCACATACCAAGATACATTGCTGCAGAATAAACACTCTTCAAAAATGTATAGAATGCAATTTTGAGAGCATTTATTTTGCAAAACGGATTTTTAAAAGTGACTCAAATTTTCAAGTAATGTTAAAGATGGGTAACTTTGAAAAAAAGATGGATGTCCTCTCACAGTAATGGCATTTGTAAGACCAGTTTTATTTGAAAAATCCTCCTGTTGTGGCCCCGTAGGCAGGAGAGAATTCCGGCAGGAATTTGACACCTCACGACTGAGCTATGGGGCTGAATGCCCATGTGGACGCTGGCAATGGCTCCAGTGAGGAGAAAAAAGCTCGGCGCTCAACACACGCTATCGCGGTACGGCGGTATAGTCAAAATCACTACCGTGGGTCTAAACCACTACTGTTGGCCAAATTCATACCGTTTATTCGGCATACAGTTTATACCGCCAACTCCTACTGTGATGGAAAAAATACTTGGTATTTTCCTGCCTGCTGTCACAAGGTATGACTTGCAGATTAGAGCACTTGTGAAAAATAAAAAGGGGTTGTGTTAAAATATATAAATTATAATCAAGCAAGATCAGGTATACTGAAGGTGTACCAAACGAAACCAGACAGAAAGTAATATATTGGTAAGAATAGATTTGCCCCCAAAATCAGCAATATATTAGCCTTTATTGCACTCAGCTGTACGTTAGAGCCCTCCCCTTACCCTCCAATACAAGGTTAAATCTAGACAGTCTGAGTATTCAGACAAATGTCCTGAAAATGTGTGGAGAACAAAAACATGAACAGTGGAAAAAGAAAAAAAAATTTAAAGTCTTGTCACCTGGCATCTGGTCTGGATCAAATACTCATTGTCAGACACTGCTTTTGAATTAAGCCACAGTTTAATCTTGTATGGTCTCCTGGTATGTTGTGCTGCATTTCTTGTCTTATATGCACTTGAATCATGATACGCATAGCACTGAAGCTTAGGGGCACAGATTTTGAATTTGACTGCCCAGATAACTCACTCTTCAGGGTGAGTTTGGCATTACTTGTTTAATACTCTGTGATGTGTACTCTAAATAGAACTGTACCTACCTTTCAATTATTCAGCCAAAATAAAATAACCAAAAATAGTCTTTAATGTTTACATTCTGCATGGGCACATTGGCATGTGCAGTGGCTTAGTATCTTTCTTTGTTAAAAACTAGGTTCTAAGTACACGGGACCTTCTGCTGTGTGACTGCCAGTGTTGATACTACACGAGAAAAGTCTGCAATTTACCGAAGAGATTCTAACTCGGCACTGCGCAAAAGGAGATGGGTGACATGGATATTATTGCCAGACTGACCACACCCCTCTCTGATCAGGAACAAAAATAGAAACAAGGCTTTAGACTTAGGGAGCGTTCCTGTCTGTCCGTTCCCTGTCTCACAAACCAAGGCTAGATCTGTGATATTATCATGTGGCTCTAAAGTGGAATGGAAAATAAAGGCTAAAATCTACGAAAGGATTTTTTTGGGCCGAAACCGAAAACCAAAAATAAGGAAACACCCTTGCCGAAAACTGAAACTGAAAACCGGAAAGAAATTATTCTTATTAAATTATTTTAAAAAATTATCTGTACAAAAAATGCACAATATAAAATCACATTTGAAATATTTTTTTCCCTTGGCCAAAGTCATAACCAGCCTAAAATCAAGATAGCTGAAATATTATACATTTAAATATCTTCTCTCACAGAACTACTGAATTCACTTTTAATAATTCTGAGTGAAGTGCTTGAACAAATTGCATTCAGAACAAGTGCTTTAAAAACTAGTGAAAGATAAATAACATTCTCATTAGGCTCATAACAAAATAGTGAATCAAAACAAAGACTGAAATATATTAACTGTAATCACTGACAAACTGACTTTCCTTTCCAAAAACTACAAAAGAAAGTGACCATTTGCCATAAATGAACACACCACCGCTCGAGGTGCTGTTAAAGTCTAACTCCGCATTTCAACCATTCAACAAGTGAGACTCGAACTCTGCATGTCCTGATCACAGGTGAGCGCCCTAACCATTACATCGACAGCTCTTATGGACTCAAGTGGTGCGAAGGGCTTTTCTATCCCTGCATGGAGATCGGGATAAATTAATCCCCACGCTGAGAAAAACGTCTTTCCGCGTGTCTCTTTCTTTGAAATATAAAAACGTGCCACGCGGCAGACATTCTGACTCTATTCCAATCTGACGCATGGTGGACATGGTTGCGTCATTGCATCATGTTTGCATCATCGCAGGTTCGGTCCGATAAAAAAAAATTCAGCCAAACCGAAAATTTTGGTGGCCAAATTTTCGGTGCATCCCTAATAAAATCCATAATTCCTCCCACTGTTGCTCCAGAAATACTACATATATAAACATAAGGGCATAATATATGAGAACACAGATGAAATCCCACAACTACAATGTGTTTTTTAAGACACACATAGCTACGAAACCAGGAGTCTTTGAAGTAGATAGATACATTTTTCATATGATCTCAACAACTCACTGAAAATACAATGGATATCGATCAACTGTATGTTTGATTTGTCAAGTGGCACAGATGTCTAAAATTGTTGCTGACATGCCTCATGTTTGAATTCTCAAGAGCCCATTACAGTGTTTTCAGTCTTGGTAAGCTGTAGCAATCTGTGGAAATATTATGAGTGTAATTATTTATTAAAATTTCACCCCTCCCCTAAAGAATGAGCTCCACTGTCTGTCAATGTGATCGTGTGAGCGACCAATTTTGTATACAAATGTATTTTTTTGTTCCTTCATGCAGGCCTCTGAAGAACCATTTAATTTTCTCTGGAAATGCACCAACACAAAGTTTTGTATGTCTGCACAAAACATTTTGCAGACTGTTTCCTTGGGGCAATACAGACCTTGTCCAGCTGAATGGCTGAAAATTAAGTCTGGATCAGTACCGACTCTCCTTGGCTGAGTAACAAACCTCGGCCAAGTTAGTCAACCTAAAGCTATATAATTTTTTGCTTTGCTGTTTATGGTTACCTAGCTTTTTACACTTAGCTGCTAGCTGCAGAGCTAAATTTACAGCCACGTTCTAACAGCTAAAAGCCCAGTTAGCAGGCTACTGTTGAAAATGTACAGGTAGATAGCATCAGGTATGTAGTTGGGAACAAATAAGACCTACATAAAAGCATAAAAAAATAATCATGCCATGGGACATTTAGTTCAGTGTTTTACTGTGCATCACTACTAAACATAAACATAACTAACACTGAATAAAAATACTGTACAGTTTTTATAATATTTATAAAAGTGGCTCTACTGTTTAGCTGGTGTATGTTTCAACTGGTCAAACCTAAAAAAAAAGAATATCATATACGGTGTATTTTTAAAGATCTTCACAGGGCCTTAGAGATCTAGAATATTTCATTTATGGAATGACCAGAAGACTGTATGCTTTGTTTGTTGTGTTTCAGTGTGTTTTTATTTTGCAATACAGATTACAGCCAGTGGGATTAATATTTCCAATTCTCACTCCAACATGTTATGAGGGATGCTTTCCAAGGTCATGTGTCGCCTTTGAAGACTTTTCCCATACTGATTAAGCGATGCTTGATCTTGCTTTTTTTTGGTATTTGTCGCCAGGGGGGAAAGGGTAGAACGATTCTAGGGGCCCAGCACTGACTGTTAGGGGCTAGTAATATTATCTTAATAATAATGTTGCCCAAAATTCTAATCTTTCATGGGGCCCAAGTTTTCTGGCGATGCCCCTGTTTTTGGTAAACTGAAAACTCACAGTGTGCTACTGAAACCATCCTGCCAAGTTTAAGATTTTTATCAATGATTTCTATGACATTTCCATTCTAATAGTATTATGTAGGGTGAGAGGGAAAAATACAGATCGCACCTGAAAGCGGACAAGTATTCAGCATCCCCCATTGGTGGATCTAGACCTCCAGTGAAGGCAATGTTCACATTGAAACCCAAACCTGGACCACTGCCCACCTATGAAGGATTGATTTGAAACAAAAATTGAAAAAATGTTCCCATATACATCTCCATACTTGCTGAGTTTATGTCATGTATTGATTACCTCATCAGGAGCTCCACTTCCAGGGAAGAAGTTCCCATCATCATAGCGATGGAGAGAGATGTAAAGAACATTGGGATCATCATAGAAAGCTTGCTGAGTGCCATTCCCATGGTGTACATCCTGTGATGAAACAAATGTGTTTTTATCAATGTGTTTTTGATGGAAATATCAAGTATATGAACAGGCTAGAGTATTCCTAAAAAATAAACTCACCCAGTCAACAATCAGTATTTTGCTGACATTGAGTCTCTGTTGTAAGAGTTTAGCTGCTATGGCAACTGAGTTAAAGTAACAGAAGCCCCTGTGAAAAGAGGAAAGAGTCAGGGTCATATTATTTTGACGGTTACTTCAAAATCAGAAAGTGACAAACATCAGAAAAAAGATACAAATAGAGAGAAAAAGATAAAGAGCGAGAGACTAAGCGATTTGACTCCTACATAGGTGAACTCTCCTCAGCATGGTGTCCAGGAGGCCTCACCACCGCGAAGCCATTCTGAAATTGCAAAAACATTTCGATAATCTGTAGATGTGGAGGAACTGTGCTCAAACAGGATGAAAGTGAAGTGACCTGCATGACTTCAGAGATACAGACCTGTGAAACAAAAAAACTGTCAACCTACCTTTATTTCTCCAGATGCCACTTTAAAGACAAGCTCAACCACAGAACCAACAGCCAGACGGGCTGCGCTTGAAGAGTGCACCTCATTCCAAATAGTGTCACTGTCCACCTAACACACACACCCACAGATACACCCCAAACACACACAATGCAGGTAAACCAAAAATACTACCTAATTAAGCATGTTTCTATTTTAATCTTGTTGAGGTCTATGCATATGCCCAATACATTTTAAACTTACCCCTATTCCACCACAAGGCAGTCTGACAAACATGGATATCACAGAGCCTTTGAAAGAGATTTGGAGAATATCAGACATGTTATGGCACAATTTACCAAGGTATGTTCTAACACTATCACTCAAGAATTGCCTATTAATAATTTCTTTTCTATTTAATAATCATTTAAACAGTGCAGATTTAAGTGATATGAATTTTGATCTTTTTAGTCCTAAATAGAATGCGGAATATCATTTACAATACTTTTTTTAAATCAAAGTATATGTTTAAAGATTTGCTCATTATTTTTCATATACTTGGAATATACATTTTATTCTATCCTTTTTGTCTGAAATGTTGGACTCTTGATGATATATCTTTCTAAACGAATCTCAGTTTTTATAGCATCCCTATAAATTATTAGAACCTATGAAGTGGCATAATATTTGGAATCTGCTATAAAAAAGTTTTTTTTTAAATTGAAAATACTGACTGCAAACTTGAGCAATGTACACTGGTTGTATTTGTGCTCAACTTACTGTCCAGTTTCTGCCGCAAAGGGTTGGTGCCGTACAGCATGACATGAGCCTCTGAGTGCACTGTCTGCAGCTCCTCTAGAGTAGCCTTCCGCCCTCGAATACACTGAGAGAAAGAAAAAAAATTGTTTCAGGAAGCATTGTGTGCTTTTATACCTATATTTAAGAGATTTCTTCAGTGAAACAGCAACCCCTGTTTCATATATATTAGGTATGTCACACAATAAAAAAAATAATCTAATTAACCACAGTCTCTCTGATTAATTATCTAAATTAATCACACACATTTCTGCTGTAAAGTTGTCTTTAAATGTTTATGAAATTTGGCATATGAGTGAATGATCAACATTACAGAGTTTCAACATTTCTTATTTAATAACGGTTTCACTGTATATGTGCAGTACTGGCCGCAGCAATCAAAAATATGAAAATACGAAAAATTTTACTATTGGGCAAATCAACAGCAGAGCCTATCAATTCATGCGACCTAAAGATGCTCATACAGTTCAGTTTATAGTCAGTTTATAACACTGATAATCATGAGTAATAGATACATAATATACATATAATATATATACTAATAGTATAAGTCTATAGATTAATAGATAATGATGAGAATTAGGGAAATAATATGCATAATCCAAGGAAAATATATTTTGTTTACACGAGAGAAGCCTAGACAGATAGATCAATTCAGTCAGGTTCTAACACGGAGAAAATGTATGCAGTTATATTTTATTTGGATATCAATTTATGTTTTTATTAGTTAAAATTAATACATTATACTTTTCTTAATAATTTAGCACTAAAATTCATGAAAAGTTATATATTGCCATTAAAAAACATAAAATTGGGGAGGATATCTGCATTCGCATAGTTTACATATAGATTAAAATAACCTATCATATAAAAATACCTCACACTGCCCCCTTAGGCCTGTCTCCTGCAGCCTGGACCAAATGCTTTGAATCCGGCCTGCATGCTCTGGGTGTGTATTGGTATTTCCACACATACACTGATGCTTCTGCATCAGAGAGTCATACACCAGACCTGCAGACAAAATTGCATACACATTTAAGAGTACCATGCACTGTACATTATATGAAAGATCTGGTAGGGTATAAATATGGTATAAAATGAAACAAACAAAGAAATTATTATTTATCAAAGACATAAACTACAGAGAGTGACTGGGGACATGCACATTTTAAGATAACTATTTTCAGAAATTCATCCAAACAGCATTTGAATAAAGTAACATTTATTGACTGTGCACTTTGCAAGAGGTGACCCTTACACTGATGCTTTGTTGACAGTTCTACAGACTGCAACATTTTACAATTTTGTCATCTAATGTTTTGTCTATAATTTAAAAAATATATTTCCATATTATTTATATGTTTTCTACATATACTTGCAGCTCTATGTCTCATGCCCAAAAAAGGAATATTATATATACACTGTGTGCACAATTATTAGGCAAGTGAGTATTTTGATGATCAATTTGAATAGATAACAAATTCAGTACTATTCGTCAATCCAAAATGTTAATACACATGAAACAACATATTTTGTGCAAAGGAAATGTAAGTGTGCACATTCTCAGGGGAGTACATATGTATGCACAATTATTAGGCAACTATTAGTGTGCAGAATTATTAAGCAACTAAATGAAACAATGCAATTTTATCATTCAACTTTTTCATT
>JBBMFX010000101.1:4413747-4429109 GCA_037832545.1 Rhabdalestes septentrionalis | reverse complement strand
CTGGAATGAATTTTAGATCGTTAAGTCCATCTCATGAAAAATCGGAGCAGGAACAAAGGTGTTGCGTTTATATTTTTATTGAGTGCACATTATTAACTTGTTGCAATTAAATATCCAATTTGTAGGGTTCACAAACAACATTTACATCACAAAAAGAAAGTGAACTGCCTGCATTTATTATCACAAACAATAGTTGTAATTTCTGACTTGGTGCTGTACCTTTAGAGGGCAGCAGTGAATTATGTTTATCATCAAGCCTGAGCCGTGTCTGTTGTCATCTATCATTGGGAGGTGCCAAGCATCAACAGCTAGGAAGCAAGATGGCTAATCTGCCAGTTTGGCCACTTTAGGCTTTCACTGTTATGCTAATGTAATTACATGGAAAGTATTTGCCAGGTAAGATTGGGCCTATTTGCAACCTACATGTCTCACCCAGTAAAGGGACCTAACGATAGTATTGGCTAGAGTATAGAGCCAAAAAAATAAAGATGGTCACTGATGACTTACAGACAGCAATGTTTTGGTAAGTAATACATTAGTGACCAATATGCTTTCCTAGAGATGACAGGTGACACAGTTGAATATGAATAACTCTACCCTATGACTATAGCTTTTATATGTAAGGATGTGTAAAATATTATTCCAGCAGAATGTGGATAGTAGACTATCACATTCACCATTTTTTTCTGTTTCCCTGGCAATCCGTCCTGTTTTTGGACTACCCTTCATGCTCATTCTCCTTCACCTGCATCTTCCCTCTCCTCCTCTTCCTCACCTCATCCCATCAAAAATCCACCCAGAGTACAACGCTCGCATCAAGGGCATTTCTGAGAGTATGTCCAACCAGCCTGAACGCCATCGCTCCTATTCTTTCTCTGGTTTGTCTTCTATCATTGTATTCCACCACATGCTGCTCTCTCCTTCCCTTCTTCCTGTGATGCATTAGTTTAAGTTTTTGATTCTCACTCTGTCTCTCTGGGGCTTCACTGATAAGAAAATATTATGACTAATACAGATGCCTATTGTAGAAGCTCTAACACATAATAATATCTGCTTTTGATTTCAACTTCATACTCAAATAGCCATATTGACTGATGGGTCAAATATGATTGTCAGCTGTTTTATATATTTGACAGTAATTATAATATATACATGTATAATGTTAGGTTTGGCTTTTAAATATTTTATTGACTATGATTTGCTGTAACAGATGTTCTTTGAAGGCTGTTAATTACTAAACAAGGTCTAAACACCTAGAAGTGAAAAGTAATCTTCCTCAGGTGTCTGTTTTTAACACAAAGCAAGCAATTACATATTTGTACTTTATGGGCAGGAATTTTACACAATTTAACTCATCATGGCTGATACTACTGGCCAAACAATAAATAAGTTCGAGTCCTATCTCTATTCTCTCTTCAGTATCTATCCCCCTTTTGTTTTTCTAAAAGTCTATTAAAATCATTGTACTCATGGAACAGCTTGGTAATTCACACAGTAGTTCTATAATTGACATCTCCATCTGGTATCATTTATGAAGATGTAGTACACAATGTTTGAATGCCATTTAACCATTGGTAGGTTTACTAATACAGCTCCAGAAAAAAATGAGAGAGCCACAATTCATTTTTAAATCAGCATCTCTCTGATTATGACAACCATTCCAAGCCAGTGTCTGTAGAATTTCTACACAAGCACACCTCATTCTGCTTAATGATGTACTGACAATGTAAAAACATGAATCAGATGTATTTAATGAGGAAAAGTATTTAAAAAACACTGCTGCAATCAAAAACTCTCCTCTAGCAATGTGACCAGTTAGATGGCACAACACTACGAGAGGTATGTCAAAGGTAACTAGTGCCATTTTGATTGAGTGTTCAAGAGATTTCTTTTCTTTTCTCTTACTTTGATGTATTGTAATTTCCCTTTAAATTATGTTCTACAGAACAATATTTTATTTGGAAATAAGAAGAAATATGGTCAGTTGTTCTTAAAAACAAAGTTCAGTACTTGTATCTATAAAAGACAAAACCTGAGAAACTGAACATTTTTCAATGATGTTTTCTCCTGGAGCTGTAGTCAGTTGGTGAATATGGTTCATTGTAACCTGTGGATGTGGAGATGGCTGTAAAATTCATTACTTCTTCTCTGTCTAACAGGATCACATTCACAAATGGTAACAACAGATGAGGCCATTTCCGGCACTCGCCGTCGCACGACTAGTGAGGGACAGTATCATAACAGTCATGAAGACAGCCATTGTCTCTCCAGTGGAGTACGTTCTCCAGGACAGTGTGCTTCGCCAGAATTTGTTAACACAGTTGCCCTAAACCCTGGAAGTCGGCCTAAAGAGGTAGTGTTTCAAGAATATGTACCATTACTAAAAAGCACAGAGTACAATTAATATCGAAGGCATTTACTTTACTAAGTAGTATGATATAGTTGATATGTATTGTGAGCTATAGTTAAGAAGGCTACAACAAATCAGTTTGAATGGGTGTGCTAAATATCTATAGCTCCATTATAATCAGTGTAAAATGCTTTTCTTTTTTCTGTAATGTGATGTTGCTCTTCTCATAGCAATTATCTCTAGTTCATAGCTGAAACATCACAAGGATTTCTCAGTATGAAGCAACAGAAGATTCTGGAATACATCCTGCCAGTCTTGCCTGTATTGTGTGTGAAGGAAAGGGTTAAGAACTGATTGTACTGTGATTTGTAATTAATGAATGTTAACAGCACTTTTTGCAAGTTTTACAGTATTTACATGGGTATACTGAGTTGATTTTATTTTACAAAGGAAGGACATCATTCATGACCTGGACCATTTAAAAATACATTCCAGTTGTAGGTAATTGCAAACATGATGCTATTCAATTTATTTTAGCAGACATGACTATTATTTTAAATAAATAAAAATAGGTGGTGTCTTAAACCTGGAGAAAGACAAATGAAAATAGCTGTGGCCACAAATTTATTTTTTCCGTACCCTATTCTCATGTTTGAGCCTATGGAGTATAGAGTTCTGGCAAAAGAGAAAGTGCAGCTGCTGATCAGAATGTTGTCAGGGTGAGGTGTGTTTCTCCTCAACAAACTCGCCATAATCTTTCTTTGTGCTTCTTTTATTTTCAAACTCACAAACCAAAATGGCAAAAGAGTTTTCCAAGCAAACACAACGCACACAAATGTGATGGTGGACCGACACCTAGTGTCAACATATACATCACTTGTTGGCCAGATTTGCCACCGAATGTATTTCCTAAACTGCTTTTCGATAGGTCAGAATTTCTTTGCCTTAACCCTGCACTGTGCTACTGGTCTATTAAACCCCCTTTCCCTGAGCTGTTTGCTAAATAAGCAAAATATTGCTGTGTTCCTTTGAGCTTTTGAAAGTTGGGACTTAATATGGTCATCGGACCAAATTTGGATGAGGCTCTGCCCCTCCTTGCAGCTCCGGGTCTTTCCATGAGCTCCATCAGGCTAAGTGCTAACTGTAAACAAATCCCATAATGCACAGCGCAGCTGACTATGGCAGCTGGATTAGTGCAAGAAGGCGCAGTACGTTTTGCTGTTGGGTCTGTTGTAGTTTGGATCGTGTTCTCACCACAAACGAACCGCTCCAGGGTTCGATTGAAAGCGTACCGAGACCAACACTACACTTTTTTGGTCCACTTTTGGTAGAGACTCAGGGGTCGATTGTTGCATTCTCACATGCCCAACGAATCGCACCAACTGGGAAAACGAATTCTAGTGCGATTCAACCGAACTAAACAAGGCATGTGAGAAAGCACCCTAAATAAAAATTGAACTAAGGGTGACCCCTATGTAAAATAATGTGAAAACCTTTATATTTATATTCACATAAACCTTTATATTAAGTTTACACTGAGAACCAGATACATAAAATAGACCTAGTATATGTAATAGCTGTGTATATTCCATTAAAGCTTTCATTGTCTGATATCCAATACCTTTATGTAAATGTGTTTAATTCATAATTCTTATCCAAACTCATTAAAGCCTCAGTCTTCCTCTCTTGGAAAGAACTCCTAGGTCCAATCTGGTTTAAAGAGTAGCAAATCCACTTAAAAGCTCTGCAACCAGTGACTGAAGTTTTAAAATCGACCATGGCAGCTCGGTACTTTTGACCATAACAATCTCCTATCAATACTCTCAAACATAGGTATTTCATGCAGAACTCATTCTTGCTTCAAATTGAACCACTCTTGGTGTCAATTCACATGAAGTATGGTTGGTACAAACATCAATATCCCACCAGCTGTCCACTGGAATCCCCCAAGTAAAGAGGCTATGCTGATAATAGTGCAGCTTGGCTTGTATATCAGACATAAAAAAGCAGGCCATACCTGGCTCATTAAGCTTCCTGGTAACAAGCCATGGTTATCTCTCCTTTCACCTACTTCAGTGCCCTCCTTGTTGGTCTCCCAGCTTGTATAATAAGACCCTCACAGCTAGTTCAGAACGCAGTAACTTGGCTGGTCTTCAATCAACCTAAAAGGTTGCATGTCACCTCGCTGCTAATTGACATATTTGGCTACCCATGGTTGCATGAATTCAATTCACTAAATCTTGCTTACGGAACGACATCTAAGTCTGCATCCAGTGACCTTTATCCTTTCATTTTGACTTATGTTCTCACCCTGTTAAGAGTGTTTCCTCAAATTATAAGTCACTTTGACTAAAATAAATGTATGCAATGTAATACAATTATGGGCGTGACACTCACTTTTATCTCATTAGGGTCATTTGCACAGCTACAGGGAGGCCTTTGAGGTGGTGGAGCCCATGCCTATTAGCCCTGCCCCCAGCAGTGCCGGTGAGGCACAAATTCTGACCCCTGCCTTCCCTGTTTCACCTACCACCTTGCCACAGACCCCATACTTCAACTTATGTAAGTCAATTATGACAATGTGCAATGTGTCACATTCTCCTTTAGGTAAAATGTATAAGAAAATTGTACACTTTTGCATTTCAAATTTCAGTAATGGTCTTTAACTTGTTTAACTTTGTCTGTGATGTTATACTGTTCTGAATTCAATTTGTTTACGATTTGGTAGACCCATCTATCATCTCAGTCATAGCACCAGGCTACACATTTCTGATCAAAACTTTAATAAAGCTTCATATCTTAAACTCATCACTTGACCTCTTTGAGGTCCAGAACACTCTGATAAGAACGAACCCAATTAAGATACCTATGGCTGTGGCATTTACTCCAGCAATCACATATATACACCAACACACACTAGTTGGAATCTCTGATAGAGAAGTGACACCATTATATCCACCATGCAGAAGTGACACCATTATATTCACCATGCAGAAGTGACACCATTATATCCACCATGGCTCCTTCCTACTGCAGAGAGGGTGGGCTGCACTTGCTGTAGGGAGATTAGCCCCATATTCCCACCTCTTCCTCCATTTCCCTGCCCTTTAAAGGGCATTTGGACTGCCACTCAAAGAATTGATTAGGATTCTTTGGTAAGTGGAGTTAGCATGAATAAAGTGCAATCCATAATGCAGTTCCCATTGTATGCATTTTATTGTGGCTTCAACTAGCATAATAATGTGGGGAGCAGCCCTTGTAAAACTCCAAGAATCTTGTATGAAAAAGAAAAGTTATGCTATTTCAAAATTTGTGCACTGTGTACATAAAAACAGCCACAAAACTGGCTCAATAAACCAGATACACCATACAAACCATACAAATAATTATCTGTGCGATGTTCACTGGTAGTATGCAGTCGCTTTATGCTCTGAAAGTTGTGGCTGCTTCCTACTTAGCTAGAATAAAAACATTAATCTAATCCTCCTGTACAGCATCATCATGCTATTTATGTTCTAGTTACTGTTTCAGCTGTGTTGATTTTCATGCATGCAGCATCTTAATGTACCTTCTTCTTGTCCATAAACTTATTATGTGCATGAACAGATCCATCCAGTGTGACAACTGCTGTTGATTGCAGTGCAGTTCTGGAATACTAGGGGGTACACACTGAGTGGACCTCTTGCTGAAATTTTACCCAGTATGCCACCGTGCATAATAACTAGGCGAGTTTCCATGTGGCAGTTTAGGCAAATTAAATTTAGGCAAATTAAGCTCGGCAAAATGGATCTTTTCAGTTTCAATTGACTCTATCTTCTCTTTCTATACTTGATCACACAGGTCACTCGCCACCTGGTCTGAATAATATTCCTCTTTCTGCCCTGGGCCTGAATCAATCCAATCCACCTGAGGCTATTTTTCAGCAGAACAGCTCAGGTCAGTAAAACAAATAGTTTTTATAGTGGCTTCTGTTGAATTGGAAATTGCAAAGTTGTTTTTTCAGCACATTATTATCTAGGTATTAGCACCACATAAGGTGTAAGGGTCTCGCTTTATTAAGAAAGCCTTGTGTTCCAGTAATGATCATTTTATGTGGAAGCAAAACACAAGAGCTCAAAATGTGTACATTACCTAAAACATTTAATTTTACTGGTCCATTTATCATGCAGTTTTCACAAATGGTAAAGGGCAGCAGATGCATTCAGCTTTGTGGACACAGTGTGGGGAAGGCCCTGTTCTGTTTATGTCTGTGACCAGTTCCACAAAGCAAGGTCCATGAAGGCATGATTGGATTATTTCAGTGTGAGAAAACTTTACTGGTCCACACAGAGCCCTGAAATCAACCCCATCCATCACATTTGGCATGAACCAGAACAGAGATTGCACACCAGCACTTTTTGTGTTTGGACAAATTCTACCAGAAACACACAAAGATCTTGTGGAAAGCCTTCTAAGAAGAGGGAAAGCTGTTACTGCTGCAAATTGGGGACAAGCTCTGTACTGAAATCTATGTACTTGTCACACACATCCACAAACACATGCCTCATTCTCCCACAATCATCATCTGCACTCTTCACCTCTTCCTTTGTTTTCACTTGTTTATTAGTTTCTTGTAAAATACTCTTCTTTTTTCTTATGCTTCTCACTGTCAGATTCTGATTCTAGCGATGATTTGGAAGGTAAGAAATATTTAAAGTAATTGTAAAAAAAAAACTTCCATCTCAGTTTATTTTAAGTCCCATAAAGTTTTCTTTTTTTTCAAACCTACTTATCTTTGTGCTGATCCTTTTTTGCATGGCAACTTTGATTGTGTCTCTTTAGGTTAATCTGCACAATCCAGGTGACATACCTGAGCAAATTCTCTCTCTAACCCTGAGCCAGTAATGGTAGTTTATTCTTTTTCTTAATATTCCTTTTTGTGCCATTTTTCAGAGGCTCTAACACTCTCAAAATTGGTGGTTTAATTTGTACAATATGCTAAAAATACTGTCTTTCACCTGAGTTGTGGTAATGGTTTTTGTTGATACTTTCATTCAGTTTATCATTTCTTTGTTGTCTCACATTCAACCTCCTGAATACCTTATGGAGGATGTCCAAAGAACATTCAATTGTGTTTTTCAGAATGTGGACATCTCTATTTTGTGTCATCTTTCTACAGAGCCAAAGGACTATATAGGCTCTATGGTTCGAGGATGTGCCCCTGCCCTTTCTTCCTATCTTCCCGCTGTCCCAAATGTTCTTGTTCAGCCTTCCCACACATTTACTTCTTCTCAATCAGCCAACAGTGCCATCTACAACCCTGATGGGTAATTGCATTACAACATTGAGTCTTAACTCAGTTCTACACTGTGGATCACATTGACCTACAGAGCCATCAGAAGTTTCAGTGTATGCTTTAGGTTTGTCTGTAGTGGGATTTGGGGCTGGGGAGTGAATGGATTTTTAGAGTTTAAGGTTGCTCTGTCAGGGAGGATGAGTAAGTTTATTTATCCACGGGAAAGAAAACAATAGAACATATAAACTCAAATCAAACATGGTGACAGGTGTGATTTGACACTTCCACATTCCAGAATGACTATTCATAGGTGTTATATGTTTCTGGTTAAATTAATATGATAGAACGCTGGGACACTGACTGACCAGTAAAAACACCCAACCAGACATTTAGCTATCCAAGTGTAACACTAACTCAGTAAATGTTATGATAGCACAGCATGTTTAAGTAACATAATGCCCTGGCTGCTTCTGGCTTTGCATAGTTTTGGCATTTTATCTTGTCTTCTTTTATTTTAGAGAAATTATTTAATCTTGTGTCTTACTCCCTTTATCTCTATTGCTGCTTCACCACAACAACAACATGCACATAAGGATGAATAACCCGGCACAAACCACTGAGCGTGTTCTCCCCTCCTTTCCGGCTGAACCCATCCGTGCCCCTCTCTTCCCTGACCCCCTGGGCTATCTTGACCCTGAGGAAGCCACAGTCAGTGTAATGGGTGTGCACCGAGTCCCTGGTAGCCCCAACACTTTCCACCGTACTGTGGCTACCAACACGCCTCCAAGTCCCGCTCTCCAGCGTCGGCACGGAAGTCAGAGCAGTCCAAACATGACCCATCACATGGCTCCCAACAATGGCAGCAGTGAGTCAACCACACCCAACAGCCCCCTACTGGGCCGCAGTGGAAAGTTCATCCCACCCAGCCCTGTGTTGAACCGGCACCCATCTCATGCTCCTCGAAACCTCAGCCCAGACCGAAGGCCCACACCCAGTGAGCAGGCTTTGCTTGACAATAGCCAACGTGCACTATCCAAGCAGAGCATGTCTTCTGTGGAGCCAAACCTTGCTCCTATGCCATCTTTTCCCCTGGGAAAGCCCCAGCTACCAGACAGGAGGATGGAGCCCAGTGTAGAGAAGGTGGAGAGAGTAGCCACAGACAGCAGCCAGGATGGCAGGACTCCAACACCCACACCAGCACCTACTGTAGTCAGTTCACCCAGCCCTGCCCCACAATCCCCACAGGAGTCTACATTAGTTTCCATCTATGGTAAGTAAGAACAACTAGATCATACTGTTTTTACAATGTGAACAATCTCAACTTCATTTGTTCATCTAAGCCCCAGGATACACCAAGTCATAAACAGCAAATGGCCATCATCAATGTACTTAATGCATCTGTGTGAGAAAGAACAGCTCTATATAGCAGGTACTATCTTCTGACAAAACTTATAGTGCATAAAATGTTTTTTGGTGTGCAACTTTAGAGCTCTCATGTATCCATGATCATTTATTATAAACTCATTTTCTTACTGAGATTATTATATGCAAAAAATACAAACATTCCAATAGCAGAAATAACTAAAATGCACATGCCAAGTGATAAAATGTTGCTAATTGAACAGGAACTGAAAAAATAATAATTTTTGGATTGCCTCTAGAGGATCCCATTTTCTTGCTTCTATTTTTGTTTTGTTTTACAACAGTTGTTCTCTGTGTCTGATGGCCAACACTTAAGGTGTCCTTGGCCTAAAGTGTTTTGAACATGTTTAATGCCCTACCTCAACTAATTGATATGCTTTCAAATTAGTCTTTTATCAACCAGCAGTTCTAATGTGTATCAGTTATATTTGAAACTGATTGTGAACACCCGAATCAAGAGAATATCATCATACAATCTTGAAATTAATGTTAGACTGATTTCCCCATGATTTACATAGTAACATACAGTGGGTATGATGTTTTTTCCAGCGGATGGACCTCCAGATATCAAATTTACTGTCAAGTTTGTTCAAGATACATCGAAGTTCTGGTACAAACCAGACATCTCAAGAGAGCAAGGTGAGAAATAAAAGACTAATGTGTAGTAACCATAATTATGCAAGTTAGTTCATGCTAATGCTCTCTGTACAACTCTTGCAGCCATTAGTCTGTTGAAAGATCGTGAGCCAGGAGCATTTGTCATCCGTGACAGCCACTCATTCCGAGGGGCTTACGGCCTGGCGATGAAAGTCGCTTGTCCACCACCAACAGTACAGCAGAATAAGAAAGGTAGAAAGAACACACACTCTTAATTTTAAGCTAACAATTCAAACACAAGAAACAATACCTTCAGAAGTGTATTTATGTCGCTTTGCTCTGTTTCCTGCTGAAGCTGGTGACATGACTAACGAGCTGGTCCGGCACTTCTTGATCGAGACTAGCTCAAAGGGAGTCAGGCTGAAAGGCTGTCCAAATGAGCCACATTTCGGTGCGTGATCAATGCTCCATACACTGTACACTTAGATATCAGCACAAATCAGTCTGTAATGTAGCTGAAAACAATGTGAAAATAAATTGTCCAAAGGTGTCAGACTACAGAGCTGCAGAGTTCAGTCTTTTCCTGGATTTCAAGTAATGATGTAAAAAAAAAACAACAAAAAAAACATTTACACAATTTTCTCACCAATCCAAATGTAGTCAGTAAGGCAAGAATTGTTTGGTGTCAAAGAGCAGGTACTGAAAGGTGTAGCTACCAGTTTGCATTTTGACCAAACACATGCTATATAGCATGTTATTATTGTTGTTGCAAAATTTTCCACTCACCAATCCATTCAGTCCATTAATGGAAACCAAACAAAAGTTTTGAAACTGTTTGTTTTCACTAATTTTTTTTCCCACCCATTCCTCCTCTATTTCAGACGGAAATGTGCTTTGAACAAGGAACAGTATAGGGCAGCCTGTTAGAACATTTACATATATCAGTTAAAAAGACACAAAAAGAAAATAGTCTGTTTAATTTTTAGGGATAAAAAATGGTCATGTGAAAATCAGTTGTGACTATTTTTCTTAAATAAATTCACACAAACCTCATGAGTGTGCCTTAGTGTAGAAAATGGGCCCTCCAAAAATGATAATTTAACGTAATGGTATAAATGTATAAAATTGTACAAAAAGTATATGATCTTTCATAATTTACCACTTATTACTTATGTACTTAATTTGTACTTGTTTCTTTGTAGTTGCGTTCCAAAAACTATCAAGCAAATTTCAGACTCTGAATATGTTTTGGCTGGCTGATTAAAGGGGAACATGCTTTTTAACTCTTCTTTAACACGTTTAATTAAACATGCTCAGTCCTCCTGAAGTTGAACCGGATGTGTTAGAGCAGACTACATGCTAAATGTATTGCTGTGGCCCTCCAGATCCAACTCTTTTTGGACATTCATATCATGCATGTCCAAAACTTATATTTAATGTTTTATTAAACGTTTTAGTAGTGTTCTGTGTTTCTAGTGCTCCATCCATCAGCTTACTTGTGTAAAGTAACTGTTCCTTTGTTTTGTGTGAATGTGCACACATATGTCTGTGTGGTTATGTGTTTGTGTGTCTACAGGGTGTCTGTCTGCACTGGTATACCAACACTCCATCATACCCTTGGCTTTGCCATGCAAGCTTATGATCTCCACCAGAGGTGAGCGTGACATTTTATCACCCCATTTTCTCAGCTTGTCTTTGTCATGGCACATGGTGTCCCGCATGTAAACTCAGACTCCTTTTGTCCGCATGGGGTGTCTGCGTGAAAGTAACTACGCTTGACTATGTTGATTAGAGACAGTCTTCTCATATTTGAAGAGTTAGATTAACAATTCCTTTGCTGGATGATAAAATCCTTATACTTTTTATACAGTTTAAACATTTTGGAATGCAGAGGTTATTTTTCTTTATTATCCTAGACAATTTTTCATGAAGTATTTTTTGTTTGTTATATTTAACTCTATTTTCTTTCAAATACCATGCTTTATTTTCATTTTGCCATGCACAGTGTTGTTTGCATTGTTTCACTGATTTATTACAATATAGCAAGAATCCCTCTTTGCAGCATTTTTATGTTTATGTCAATAAAGTTTATTGCTTTATTTCTATGATCAGATCCAAATGAAGAAGCTTTTGAGTTAGTCACACCCACAAGTTCTGCTATGGATCTTCTCAGACAAGGAGCAGGTATACCCCCTCACTTACGTTCTCTCCCTTTCTTGATTTTTCGCTCCTTTCTCTTTTGTCTCCGTCCGCTTGCTTTCTTGCACCTCCCACCCTTTTTTCCACATTTCTTTTTCTATATCCTTCAGTCCTCTCTCATTTCCCATACCTTTTCCTCTCCCCTCTCCCTCCTTAACTATTTCATTCCTGCCAACCTCTTATTTCTTCCTTTTTTCTTTCTTTTCTTTTTCTATCTCCCTTCCTTCTCTCTGTCACTCTCTGTTTCTCCTTCTTCACTTCCTTTCTCTTTCTCTATCCTCTGTCTTTTTCTTTCTTTCCATCTCTGTATCCTATTTTTCTGTCCCTCTCTCTCTTCTCACATTGCTATATGTGTGTATGAATTTCATTTGTCATCTCATTCTCCATGTCACTCTTACACCACTGTAGGTCCACCAAAGCCTCCTGAAGAGTCTCATGGTAAATGTGTTTGGTGGTATTTGTCCCTGCTTCTAAGTGCTTCCATGTTTCTCCCTAACAGCTGTGCATGTTAATTGTCTAAAAAACAGAATGAATTTGCATGCATTCTCATATTCCCATCTACATCTGTAAATGTCTGCACCAATCATACATTTATTTTTCACACATGATTTGTCATTGAGAAGAATTTGCACAATTTATAGTGAAAGATGCCCAGGCAATAGCACAGCCTCCATCTAGTGGGATGTTTTAAAACTTGGTATATAATGACAGACATTCATATCTCAACACATATAAATATATGAAATTTTTTCATAGATTCTTTCAACATTTACATAAGGTTACATGTAAATGAAAATGATCAGCTTTATATTATTGGCATCCTTAGCAAACGGGGATAAAAATAAGAGAGAATTTCTAAGCTTTAGTTTACAACCCCAAATCAGAAAAGGTGGGACAGTATGGAAAACATATTGCAGACAATATGAACATAGAATATTTCATGTTTTGTCTGGTCAACTTCATTTCATTTGTAAATATACATCCTTTTTTTCCACCTTTCTTTTTCTACATCCTTCACTCCTCGCTCATCTTCTGTATCTTTTCCTCTCCCCTCTCCCTCCTTTTCTATTTCATTCCTGCCAACCTCTTTGTTCTTTCTTATTTTTCTTCCTTTTCTCTTTCTATCTCCCTACCTTCTCTCTGTCACTCTCTGTTTCTCCTTCTTCGCTTCCTTTCTCTTTCTCTATCCTCTTGCTTTTTCTTTCTTTCCATCTCTGTACCCTATATTTCTCTACCTCTCTCTCTTCTCTCAATATGAACACAAAATGGATAAATTGACACCAGAAACACTTCATCGCTTGATGTCTTCATTCCTGCAATGTCTTTTAAGTTAAAATGAATGGCAACATTACAAAGTAGTAAATGCTTTACTGTTTCAACTTTTTTCTTAATGTTTTGCAAGAACAAAAATTGGATTATGTGTTTAAAAAATTAATAATAAATAATGAGGAACACATTAAATAATGTTCTGTTGTATTGTTTTCAATGTAATAGAGGTCAAATATAATTTAACAAAATTATATAATCAATTACATTTTTATTTAACATACCATCCTAACTTTTTTGGGTTTTCAATCAATGACATTCAAGTGTGCCCCTGTTTTCTTAAAAAAACTCCAAATCTGGTCCTCATAACATGATGGAAGAAACATATTATGGTGTGAGGAAACGAGACTTCTAAGAATCTTTAAAAAAATTTTGATGCTCATCAAGCAGATAAAAATCTAAATAGAGTATGGGTTGTTGGAGTCACAGACTGTGGAGGATGTAAAGGAGATTTAAATAGCTTTTGCAGACACAAGTCACAAGGCACTGAACAACAAGGAGCAGCATAAAACAAGTTAGAACTAATGCAAAAACAAAAGAGCATAAAAAAAGAAATAAAAGAAATTAAGAAATAACTTGATAGAAATGTATATATCTAAGTTAACACTTGAAATAAAACTATTAAAATTTAAATAAGGCTACCCAAATGCATGCTTAAACAAAAGTTGCTTTTTAAAAGATTACGTAGATGGGGCTAAGCGTAGTGATGCTGGAAGGCTGTTCCATAGCCTAGGAGCCACACACTTGAATGAACGCTCACCTTGGGTTTTTAACCTCTTTTTAACCCCAGGGATATTTTACCACTATGTTCGCTCTAATAGTGAAGTATACGGTGGCCCTAAAGTGCAAACCACACGAACAAATTACTAAACACTACAACAAATGTAGAAACACAACAAATTGAGAAGCATAACAACAACATTGAGAAACACAAAAACAAATGGAGAATCATAAAATAAAATTAAGGAGCACAAAATCAAATTGAGAATCACAAAATCAAATTAAAATGTACAAAAACAAAATTGAGAATCACAAAAACAAAATTGAGAATCACAAAAACAAAATTGAGATGCACAAAAACAAAAGACGAATCACAAACACAATAGAAGAATCACAAAAACAAAATTGAGGAGCACAAGTACATTAAGCACTCCCGGAAAGGGTAGGTAACAGTCAGCAACAGGAGACATCACTGATTGGATGACAGCAATGTGCTTTACGTAATTGCGCTTCTCAATTTGTTTTTGTGATTCGTCTTTTGTTTTTGTGATTCGTCTTTTGTTTTTGTGATTCTTCTTTTGTGTTTTTGTGCTTCTCAATTTTGTTTTTGTGATTCTTAATTTGTATTTGTGATTCTTATTTTGTTTTTGTGCTTCTCAGTTTTGTTTTTGTGCTTCTTAATTTTGCTTAATTTTTGTTTGTTGGTGTGGTTTGCACTTCTGGGCCACCATAGAAGTGTGCATGGTAGGGTTGCAGGTAGAAAGATACTGCTCTCCAAAAAGCACACTGCTGCCAATCACAGTTTGCCAGAAAGACAGTTTTGGTTTAACTGAGAAGCATTATGTTGGTAAGGTAAATAGTGCATTATATCATAAGGACCATAACACCTCTGTGGAACATGGTGGTGGTTGTTGCATGGTTTGGACCTGTTTTTCTGCACGTTAGACAAAATGGCTTGCCATCACTGATGGAACAATGCATTTGATGCAAACTGAAACTCGAAAGAAAGTGGGTCATGCAACTTCTAGGGTTCACAACCCTAAGAGCAGAAATCGTTCAACCAAAATAAATGTAGTTTAATGTTTTGGAATAGCCAGTCCAAAGTACTGATTTTAACCCAACTGATCAGCAGTTACTGGAAGTTTGTTGTTGCAGTTATTGTTGCACAAGAGGGTAAAACCTGTTACTAAATGCAATGGTTTGAGTGTATGTAACATCTGCCACATTAGGTTGTCTTGTTTGTTTAATTGGGCTCTATTACTATTAAGACTAAATCTGATTTTTTAGTTAAAATTTATGTAGAAAAATGTATCACAAATTATTAAGCACCATTATAATATTATCTAGCCTTTGTCACAGCTTTGCAGTGCTTTTGTCGTAGTTATATTCTTGTTTGGAAAATCAATAACAAAACAACTCTTCCCAGGCATGGTGCAAGTTCCACCCTTCTAATAGTACATTGCCACTATTCTA